>JACGAQ010000189.1:0-252198 GCA_014119065.1 Orius insidiosus | reverse complement strand
AGATCAAAGGACTGCTTTGCTGAATCTAACGACGAATTTGCTGGTTATCGAAAGACTGTTTAGCTGACGAAATAGCCATTGCTTAGCTGAAGATCAAAGGACTTTTTAGCTGACAATCCAACAACTGCTTAGCTAAATCTAACGACGGATTTGCTGGTTATCGAAAGACTGTTTTGCTGACGATATAAGAACTGCTTAGCCGAATCTAACGAGTGTTTAGCTGAAGATCAAAGGACTGTTTAGCTCACAATCTAAAAACTGCTTAGCTGAATCTAACGACGGATTTGCTGGTTATCGAAAGACCGTTTAGCTGACGATATAGCTACTGCTTAGCCGAATCTAACGAGTTTAGCTGAAGATCAAAGGACTGTTTTGCTGACAATCTACCAACTGCGTAGCAGAATCTAACAACGGATTTGCTCTTTATCTAAAGACAGTTTAGCTGATGATTTAACTACTGCTTAGCCGAATCTTTCGAATGTTTAGCTGAAGATCAAAGTACTGTTTAGCTGACGATAGAACAACTGCTTAGCTGAATCAAACGGATGTTTAGCTGAAGATCAAAGGACTGTTTTGCTGACAATCTGCCAAATGCTTAGCTGAATCCAACAACGGATTTGCTAGTTATCTGAAGACTGTTAGCTGACGATCTAACAACTGCTTAGCTGAATCTAACGGACGTTTAGCTGGCAATCTAACAACTGCCTATCTGAATCTAACGACGGATTTACTCGTTATCGAAAGACTTTTGACGATATAAGAACTGCTTAGCCGAATCTAACGAATGTTCAGCTGAAGATCAAAGGACTGTTTAGCTGACAATCTAACAACTGCTTAGCTGAATCTAATGACGGATTTGCTCGTTATCAAAAGACCGTTTAGCTGACGATATAGCTACTGCTTAGCCGAATCTAACGAATGTTTAGCTGAAGATCAAAGGACTGTTTAGCTGACAATCTATCAACTGCTTAGAATCTATTGACGGATTTGCTGGTTATCTAAAGACTGTTAGCTGACGATCTAACAAATGTTCAGCTGAATCTAACGCATGTTTAGCTGAAGATCAAAGGACTGTTTTGCTCACAATCTAACAGCTTCTTAGCTGAATCTAACGACGGATTCTCTGGTTACCTAATGAGTAATGACTGTTTAGCTGACGATCTAACAACTGCTTAGCTGAATCTAACGCATGTTTAGCTGAAGATCAAAGGACTGTATAGCTGACAATCTACCAACTGCTTAGCTGAATCTAACGACGGATTTGCTAGTTATCTGAACACTGATAGCTGACGATCTAACAACTGTTTAGCTGAAGATCAAAGGACTGTTTAGCTTACAATCTAACAACTGCTTAGCTCAATCTGGCAAAAGTTTAGCTGGAGGATGTAGCTGACTAAAGTGACTGATTTAACGACTGTTTGCTATTGAACTATCAAATGCTTCCTTGACGATGTATTAACAATTTAAGGTCTGTTCAGCTGACGTTCCATGATGTTCAGCTGTTTAGCTATCAATATGATGACTGATTAGTGACTAACTTAATGGCTGTTTATATAACAACTGCTAATTTGGTCATATAACTGTTTAACCGACTATATAACAACTGATTAGGTGAACAATCTAACGATTGTTTTGCTAAACAATGAATGTTTAGCTGATGATGTTACATCTATTTGACAGTTAATGACAATTTGACAAATTATTCAACAATATTGATGAAGCAAAGTAATAATTTAATTGTTGACAGATGCAAGAGATCTAGTGAGAAAATGGAGGGAAGACAACGTCCGAAAAAGTGAAGAACTCGTCGAAATATGGGAAGACGTACTTAGAGAAAATGTCCACAAACTGGGCGATGAACGTAAAAAAAAAAATCCCTTTTTTTTGTTCAACTTCAATTGATTTTTTTAGAGTTTTTAATTCTGGAACAAGTATGCGTCGGAGCTTTTGACTGCAACAGAATGGACATAGCGAACGATTGCCTTCAGGACCTTTCGAAACAGTTTCCAGGGAGTTTGAGGGTTCATTTACTTCAGGCTTTGCATCTGGAAGCTTTGGAAAGATACGATGAAGCTTTAGCACTTCTCGACTCAATTATTCGTAGAGACGAAACAAATCCCGCGCCGCGGAAAAGAAAAGTCGCCATCATGAGAGCAAAATGCAATTATCAAGACGCCATAAAAGAACTTACCGACTACTTAAAAAAGTAATCACCTTTTGTAGTTTTGGCGATGTTTATTTTTTTTTAAGATTCATGGTTGATCAAGAAGCTTGGCAGGAACTTTGCGATTTGTACATTATGGAACAAGACTATGCCAAAGCTTCATTTTGTATGGAAGAACTCATTCTGCATAATCCGCATAATCACTTATTCCATCAAAGACTTGCTGAAATTAAATTTACTCAGGTCAGTCTCCGAATTGTCTCTCCGTTTAAAAATGTTTAAATTTTTAGGGTGGTTTGGATAACTATGAAGTAGCAAAGTCTTATTATTGTCAAGCTTTAAAGCTGAATCCTGAAAACAAAAGAGCCCTCTATGGCCTCTACATTGTAAGTAATTTTATTTTTTATTCTTTTCATTTTTTTCCAATTTTTTTAAGACCGTGTGCAATATTAACAATTCACCGAAGTGCCCGTCGACAAAAAGAAAGAAGCTTCAAATTTGATGGAATGGGCTATCAATGAAATTCGAAATCGGTAAAGAGAAAACGCAATATGTATTTTTAACTTAAAATTTTTTTTCAGGTATGAAGAAGCCAAAATGGAAAAGAAATTGGCGTCGATAGAAACGATATTGAGTGGCCTTCAATTGAATTCATGAAATAAACATTAATTATGTTTAAATAATTTCTTTGTTTTTATGGGTGTTTTGCGATTAGGAAAATTGGAATGGTTTTTGAGATTAAAGAAAATTAGAAAAGCTTGAAAGTAATATTTATTCTTTCTCTATAAAATTTTTCATATTATTTACCATTTTGTTCAATTTTAAGTTGTGATATGCACCTTAAGATGTTACCTTATGTTTTTCTATTTCTTCAAAATTATCAGGTCATTTCTTTCTGTGTTGTAAATAAAATTAAACTACATTAGTGGTTTTTATGTTAAGCTAAAGTATTGAAATTTCTTATCCAAATAAATTTATTACAAGTATTTATGATTTAAATTTTTTCTACATATGTGGAACTAAATTTTGAGTAAATATCGAGGATGTCTGAATGGAGAGAAAATTTAAGGACGTGGGATGAAAAAGTGGTTTTTGTGTTTAAAAATAAACTTTTTTCCGATGTTTGTTTCAACGTTACAGACAGCGAAGGGAATACTAAGGTTTTTTGTTATTTTTATTTTTATAATTGTTTTTTTAAAGGTTTTTCCATCTCACCAATTCATTTTGAACCTTTCAAGCGAATATTTTGAGAAAAAGTTTAAAAATACGAAAGGAAAGCAAGAAATTAGTCTTACAAACATTGATATTGACGCATTCAAAATGTTTTTGAAGTAAAAAAAATTTAAATTAAGAACTTAATCATTTTTTTAAAAGTTATATCTATTCTAATGAAGTGACAATTTATTCTGTGAAAGATGCGATTAATTTGTTTACGATCGCCAGACAATTTTTAATTAATGATCTTAAAGAAATCTGTTCGGATTTTGTCGAGAAGAGTTTAAATGAGTCAACTTATTGTGAAGTCTTGAAATTTGCGACTGAACATAAAATTGAAAATATCAATGAACTTTGTCAAAATGTAATTATTTTGGCAGGTTGTGTTAGTTTTTATCAATTATCTCGAAAACTATGAGGTCTATGGAAAAAATGATTAAGAAATAAAATAACCTACATCGAATTTCCTACAAAAAAGGTTAAGCACATAACCTTGCTAAAATGAAAGGTTTAGGAGTTACAGCTTTTTTGTTTTGAACTTTGTGAAAATTCTAATCCTCATAGTTTTCAATCAATATTTGATAACATAATTATAGAAAATTCAAACTCACACAAGTGAAATTCTACGAATATCAAACTTCCAGTATATAGACAAAGATGCCATATTATTAATATTAGATCAAGAAATGTTGAGTATTTGCGAATATGATCTTTTTAAAATCGTTTTTGAATGGTTAGACTATAAAAGAGGAACAGGTATGGAGATTATATAATCAATTTTTTATTTAAATTAATTCAGAAAATATTGAAATGTGAAAAAAGAGATTATGAAAAAATTTTGTTTTTTAAATATGTCCGAGCAGCAGTTTGTAGAAGGTCCTGGTCGAAGCGGAGTTTTGACCGAGAGTCAATATTCTTCGATTTTCTCTCGCCTCAAGGGAGTCAAGTCTAAGCGCTATCCAGACGGTTTCAGGACCAAATTGCGAGAATTATATCAAGAATTGAGTTTTGAAAATTACAAATTTAAATATGGGCCAGAATCGGTGAAAACTTCCGCCATTTTTTCACCGTCGACAAAGATATCGATATAACCAAAATTCGAGTATGTTTTAAATTCTGTAAATTTTTAATTTTCTAGATTTTGTCCCAAATTGGACGACATGGCGATAAATATAAGGTCAACGTCGCTGTCCGAATAATGGAATGTGTGGGCGATCAGTGTTGGAACTGGAGAAATATGAGCCATTACACAGCCACACACGAAGTCCTTTATTCCGATTCATTTTATGTCAAATTCGATTTAGTCGCCAATGTTCAGAAAGATATCAGACATGCCATAATGATCGAACTTTACAACAACAGCTTATGCAAAACTTTAAATCTCGATAATGTCTCTGCTTTTTCGAATGGAGTCAATTTTAAATTTTTCAAATATCCGAACCAAAACTGCAATTTGCCAATCTCTTCGATTTGTTTTGAACAATAAAAAAAATGTTTGAGGAGGAAATTGGCGAGATTTTTCAGTAATAATGCATTTCAGGGAAGGTTATGGAACCTCCTATTGTGCTCTGTGGAGAAGACGTACGGAAATCATCAGATTCTTGATCAATTTCACTGTTAATTCTGTTATTTTCATCAGATTCTTGATCAATTTCACTGTTAATTCTGTTATTTTCAACATATTCTTGATCAGATTCACTGATAATTCTGTTATTTCATCAGATTCTTGATCAATTTCACTGTTAATTCTGTTATTTTCATCAGATTCTTGATCAATTTCTCTGTTAATTTCTTCATTTCCCTCAGAATCTTGATAAGTTTCACTGTTCATAGCGTTATTGCCATCAGATTCAAGTTCCATTTCACTGCAAATTCCGTTATTTCCATCATATTCTTGATCAGATTCACTGATAATCCCGTTTCCATCATTGTCGATGCTCGACAGCGTTTCTCCAATAGATGGCATTTGAGGGTCTTCATAATTTGGACCCCATGAATCAGACGATTCTATTTTGAGATTTTTAATTTTTCGTCTAAATATTTCTTGCTCCAAAGATGAGATGTGGGAGGCGGGCTCATGTTTACAGGGGCTCAAACTTAGGGAACTCTGAGAACCGGAGATTTCAGAAGACCTTATGAGATTTCTGCTGCCAATATCCCAATTTTCGAAGTCTTCCGTTTTTGGTTCTGTCTTAACCTGCTCATTTGCGTCAAATTCGCTGTCCAACAAGCTTTCACAGTCTTCTATTTTTATCGATGTATTCTGCATAATATTGTTTTCCTTATATAGATTTCTGCTGCTAATATCCCAATTTCGAAGTATTCAGTTTTTGGTTCTGTCTTAACCTGCTCATTTGCGTCAAATTCGCTGCCAAACAAGCTTTCGTCTTCAATTTTTATGGATGAATTCAGGATGATTGTTTTTCTTATATAAGTCAACCTGACTTATACTACTCTCGGTGGACGCCCATGTGCCGGGGTGTTCAGGTTCACTTTCTTTCTCCGATTTGATTGGTTGAAGGGGAAAATCCATCCTTTGTTCCCTTTTTCGTTTTTTTTATTTTTCCTCCGATCTTCTCGGTAAATTTTGATCTGAAATGAGACATTAAATTTTTTTTCACTTTTCCTCCAACTAACTTATCGATCTTTCCCATTTTATTCGGTATTTTCAAAAAATCGTAACAGCGGCCCTTGATTTGGTCCTTTTGAAGAAACCCGTAGTAGTGGCGGATGTAATTTTCGACAGATTGAAACTCGTAGTTCATTTTGGCAGTTTTACTTCCGTAGAAGTAGTTGTACCAATCTAGAAGATCAGAGGTTATCTCTGGCTTCGGCAAAAGATCTAGAAACAGAAGGATGAGGGAGGAGATGAAGAAAGGAGGAAAGAAGAGTGAGAAGAAAGGAAGGAGAATGCAAGGAAACCAAAGGAAGATTCAGTGAAAATTGGAAGGAAACTGCAGCCGAAAAACTGGCAACGGAACGGTCCGGTTCTGGAAGTCTCCCAAAAACCAGATATGGACGGTAATATAATAATTTTTCTTTCGGAAAATTAAAATCTCACAAGGATTTTTCTACGGAATTTTGTCCTAAAATCCCACCCTTCTCCTCTTCGACTACGTCCCTGGAATATGGAAAAAACATTTAAATAAAAATAAAATAATTTCGTTGGTAACCTAAAATTAGTTTAAAATAATAAATTTAAGATAAAGGAACTCTGGATATCACATTGTATCGTAAAAATGAGAAAGTTCTTTTAAAAACTTACAAGGAACAAACGATCCGCTTGACATGATAGACTAGTCCGGAGCAACCGAGCAAACAATTTTTCTTTTTCTCTAAAATAGAAAAATGGACGCCATTTAAAAACAAATGACGTCCATCAAGTTAAAACTTGAAACCTAGTGGATGAGCGTTTTCGAAGCCTTTTTGATCGTAAGCGACAAAATATCCAAGGAATTTTATCCATAGGTAAATATTAAAATATTATGAAATATATAATCAATGATATGTTATTATACTATAAATATAATATCCGGCATTGGGAAGAACTAAAGTTAAAAAAATGAAGCATATATAATAGGATTACGTCATAAACACTCATAACTTAGAGGTTATGAATGGACTTTCTTGTTCAATGTTCATTCTTATTTCTTTTCTATTAGGTGTACAAAATGAAACTCAGCCACAGGGTAAATTTGAATTTTGTAGATTTTAGCCGAGTTTCATTTTGTACACATAGTAGTTCATTTTTTCAAAATTTTAAACATTTTAGGCGTTAAAGTCCATCAAAAGTTGACCTTCTCCGTGTAAGGTTATTGAAGTATAACCAATAAGAAGGTTAATTTTTAAAGGCTTGTAAATCGTAAACCGTTACAGATATTGAAAAAATGCACTAAATAAAATCTGTTGGAAATTTAATTCTCTTTAATTTTTATTCTATTCATTTTTTCTCCAGGACGCAAGGTTTTCAAGATAAATTTATTTAAAAAAAAATTATTTTCCGAAAATGGTGCATCCTAGAAAAAAATAATTAAGTACAAATTTATAGAGAATTAAATTTCCTACAATTTTTATTTACTAGGTGTACAAAATAACTCAGCCACAGGGTAAATTTGATTTTTTAGATTTTAGCCGAGTTTCATTTTGTGCACCTAATACAAGGCTTGTGAATGTCGCCCTTTCGTGTACAATGAATTTTAGTTTTACAGGACATAAAGAATTTTCACCCTTTTCTATGCCCTTACCAAAATTAATTTCATCCCTTTTTCATAGCTAACTTTTTCGACCAAAGGGCCGGATTATAGGTTTTCGGACCAAAGGGCTAGAATATAGGTTTTTTGGACCAAAGGGCCAGATAATAGGTTTTCCGACCAAAGTTTCAGAATATAGGTTTTTGGACAAAAGGGCCAGATTGTAGGTTTTCGGACGAAAGTTCCAGAATATAGTGTTTTCGACCAAAGGGCCGGATTAGAGGTTTTCCGACCAAAGTTCCAGAATATAGGTTTTCGGACCAAAGGGACGGATTATAGCTTTTCATAGACTTCCGAGTCAATTTGGATCTACTTCCAGTCTTCCCCATAATACATTGACGCTCATGCTTCTTAGTAATGTCGAAGCAAATTCAGTTGAAAAAAACGTTAAAAGATGATGTTTTATTGTGTGAAAAAAATTATGAAAAAGTCTTAAAAAATAAAAGACACCAAGAAAAAACTTCATAGTTCGAAATATGTCTCCATTAATGCTTCGACCTCCTTCACATGCTTAAATTTAGACCCGGTCGCCGGTGCTGCTGCTGTATTTCTTCCATAATAGCTAAAAATATAGGAAAAATAAATAGACAATTTTTTTTCTCTTTTCAAAAACAACTTTTATGTCCAAAAAAAGAACATGACTGTCAACACAATAAATATTTCGAAAACATAAATAATGATAAAGCAATCTTCCTTCTATTTACACTACACGTGACAATAAAATATTGGTGCTTTTTAATATCATTTTAAGTACAAGTTATGAGTACTTTTTAAACAAATTACATGAATATATACATTAAAAAAAATACAAGACTATTCATTGATGTTGGGAAATGAAATAAATTAAATAAATAATGTGCGCTAAACTAAAATGTAGGCTATTTATACTAACGGGGACGTAGACAGCACAAGGGTTAAAAAAAAAGTCGTTCGAAATTCGTGGTTAACCATCCCCATTTTGGTGGAAAAAGGTGACACCGGTATCGGGAACCCGTAAGGTCCTAAAGGTTTGTTGATTTAAATTGACATGGCGTCGGTTAAGAGGCCGTTAAGCTCTTTCATGTACATCATTTTGCTTCCTGTAGCAGGCGATGCGGCTGTGGGCCTTCCAGCATAACTAAACAAACAAAATTATCAACAAAGAGTCGCTATAATAAAAAAAGAGTGTAAAAAAAGAAAGTGAATAATGAGAGAAGGGGACGGTTTCCCATAAACTCTCTCACCTAATCGTCCTCGGCTCCTCTTTGACGTCTTTAGCGTCTTCTGCGGGAGGCTCAGGAGGCGGTTGCGACTTTCCGAAAAGGGAAGAGAGGAAACCACCCCCGCTCTCAGTCTTTTGGCTAAAACAATTGTTTCCGGAATGTCGTTTGTGTGTTTTTTTAAGTTAGTCATGCAGAAAGTTAGTAGTAGAAGGGAAAAAAAAGGTTTTACCAAATATCTCTTGATTTGTTCAAAGCGGTAGCGAATCTCGGCTGAATATAAGTCCACGATCCTTGGTTCTTGTGTTCCTCTTGAGCCCAGCATAATTTCGCACTTGGATATTTAGCACATTCAGCCCTGATCAGGTCGTACGGGAATGGTGAAATCTAAACAAAAGAAAGTAAAATTAGTGGAGGAAGAAACTCCTCTCCTTTTCTCTGAGAAAACAGATGATTTTTAAAAATATGATTCAAAATTTTGTAATGAAAATAGATTATGTAGTGGCTAACCTGTTCGACACGAGCGATAGCGATATCTTTTTCAAGTCCTTTTTCGGCTCTGGCTTTTTTCAGATCGTAATAAACTTTTCCGGAGCAGAAGAGAAGCTTTTTGACGTTGCTCGGATTCTCAGAAGCAGGCCCTTGATCTGGAATTATTCTAAAAAGAAGGATTATTTTAATGAATTGAGGAAGAATAGAAACCTTTGGAACGTCGTATTTTCAGTCATTTCGTCAAAGCTTGATTTAGCTTCGGGGTGCCTCAAAAGCGACTTGGGAGTCATAAGGACGAGCGGTTTTCTGAACGGGAGAGCAATCTGGCGACGGAGGATGTGGAAATAGTTAGCAGGAGTGGTGCAGTTGGCGACGATCCAGTTGTTGTCGTGGAGCTGTCGGATGGCGAACTCCTCGCTTTCGGGTGGCATGTAATCGGGATCGTCGGCGCTCATTTGCAAGAACCTTTCGAGACGAGCGGACGAATGTTCAGGTCCCATACCTTCCATACCGTGAGGCTGAAGCATAACAAGTCCTGATTGTCTAACCCACTTGGCTTGACCGGAGGAAATGAACTGATCGATAATGCACTGCGCTGTATTGTTGAAGTCTCCAAACTGCGCTTCCCAAAGAACCAACGCATTCGGATTCGTCATCGAATATCCCAATTCAAAACCTTCAAAAACCAAATAAAAAAACCATTAAGCATATTCTACATACCTAATACACCATATTCAGAAAGAGAGCTGTTGCATACGCTGTAGGGAGCTTGGTCAGGGTAAAGATTACAAAGAGGTCTGTAAGTTGCTTTATCTACAGTTTGATGGTGGAGAACATGATGTCTGTGAGAGAAGGTACCTCTTTCAACATCTTGTCCAGACAATCTGACATGAATACCTAAAAACTGCATTATTTATTGAGAAACAAAAAAAGTTCTTGCCTTCTTTTAATAAAGATCCGAAAGCCATCGCTTCTCCGAGAGCCCAGTCGACAGTTCTGTTTTCGACCATTTGCATTCTAGCTTTTAAAATTCTTTCGATACCCTTATGAATGACAAATTCAGCAGCATTCGGAGGAGGGGAAGAGAATCGTTTTCCGATGTGGACAAGGGTGTCTTCTTTCACACCAGTCGGCGACATTTTCAGCGGGTCTTTTCCTTCGAAGAATCCCGACCATGGCGAATCAAGCCAATCTTTGAACTTAATATGGGTCTCTTTCCCAGCATTCGAATACGCTTCTTCACAAATCTTGTCGTACTTATCTTTGACATCCTAAAAATAAAACAAAATAACAGATTTTGCTATAAGAGGTTATTAGTGGCTTACCTTAACTTCTTCTGCAGTAACAGTGCCATCGCCGATGAGTTTTTCTGCGTACTTATCCAAAGCTGGTTTGGTTTCCTTAATGATTTTATACATAAGAGGCTGTGTAAACATAGGTTCGTCCATTTCATTGTGACCGTTACGTCTGTAGCAGACCTAAAATATGGGATGTATAAAGAAGCAAAAAATTGTTGGTTAGTTACAATATCAATGACGACATCTTTGTGGAATGTGTTCCTCCATTCAGCAGCGATGTTGCAGATGTGCATGACGGCTTCGGGGTCATCGGAGTTGACATGGAAAATGGGAGCGTTGACAACACGAGCGACATCAGTGCAGTAAGCAGACGATCTTGAAAAACGAGGATCAGTCGTGAAACCAACTTGGTTGTTGACGACGATGTGGATTGTTCCATGTGTAGTATAGTCGGGAAGGTCGGACAAGTGGAAAGTCTCGAATACGACGCCTTGTCCGCAGAAAGCGGCATCACCGTGAAGCAAAATGGACATGACTTTCTTGCCTTCTCCATCGCCGCGGTAAAACTGCTCAGCTCTAGTCTTTCCCTGAACGATAGGATCGACTGCTTCCAAATGAGACGGATTCGCCACAACGGCAAGCCTGATGTTCTTGTTGGTCACACGGTTCAAACGTTCAATGTACGTTCCAAGATGGTATTTGACATCACCAGAACCCTTTTAAGGAAAAATCAATCATATCAAAATATCATTCACTTACATCATCAGCGGCTTCCAAAGCAGCAAATTGCGTGAAAATCTGTTCCAATGGCTTTCTGCAGACATTGGCGAGAACATTGAGACGACCTCTATGCGGCATTCCCATTACAATCGATTCAACTCCCAATTCAGTCGATTTATCAATAACTTGTTTCATAGCTGGGATCAATATTTCAGCGCCTTCAAGCCCAAATCTCTTTTCGCTTGACCATTTCCTAGCCAAAAACGCTTCAAAACTAAACAACAAAAATTAGACTATATCTCAACTAACGTACCCAGTAGCTCTAGTCAAACGAGCAAGAATAAGTCTTTTGGCGTTGGCATCTAATTCCATTACTCCAGGTGTTTCTAATCTTTGCCTAATCCAATTGCATTGCTCCAATGAATTTATAAACATATATTCAACGCCAATGTGGCGACAGTAAGTATCTTCGAGTCGTTTCAAAATTTCGCGAAGCGGCAAACTTTTTTCTTTTCCTCCAATAAAAGTTGTCGCTGGCAACTTAAATACACGATCCATATCTTGATCATCTATATAGAAATAACAATTAATATTTTTCTTCATTTTTTCAACCGAACAATGGCGATAGAAGTCCTGATGCAGTTAGTAATTAGTGTTTTATTTTTAAAAGACGAAAATTAGCCAAACCAAGCCGAAAGCAAATTGAAAAAAACAAAATTTGGACTTCACAATTTTTGAAAAAATATAATAAAACACGGTTACATACTTTGTCTAGCACCACTGACTCTTTGACGCAGGAGCTGAGAATGGGTAATAGCCGATGATGATTTTACCTTGTCTAAAAAAATAAATCTAATGGGTAGAAAACAGCAGGCAGGATTAAAAGCGAAAAAAAAAGAAAAACAAAAAAATAATTGTTAAAAATTGCAGACTGTTATCATGTGCACGATTGTCTACCAAAAAAATGAAATGAATTTTCTTTTACTGCGATTTTCTCAAATTAAAAACAACGACAACAAAAAACCTACCTTAAAAAAGACGAAATCCCATTTTAATTTTAAATCTTATATTGAAAAAAGAGATTTAAGTTTGTATACAGTGAAGTTCACGGTATACAGGCACAAGACAAAATGAAGTTGCAGTCATCATGCAAGTTGTATAAAATTTAAAATATGAACTCCCATGCTTTTTTGACTTTTAAAATTTTTTTGAGAGAGTAAAACTTTAAGAAAACTTACCGAAATTGTAGTGAGAGTATAACAATTCAGGTGGATGCCTTTCGTCAAGGTCGGCCGACGAAATTCCCAACGGGTCCAACTGCGCGATGTGATGTCCTCGAATCTGAACACATTCATGCCAGTCCACAAATTTATTAATAACAAAAAAGGTTAACAAAAAAAGGGGGAAACAAAAAAAAACCAAACCCCCATGCTTATGTGTTAAATGAAAAGTTATTTTGACGTATTTTTTTCGAGGATGCCTTTTACGAATGCCTTACCAAGCATTTGATGCCTCACGACCAACTCATGCGGCTTCCCCTTACGTTCTTTAAAGGTTGAATGTAAATCAGCGTACATGATGCGCAAAGGATCAAGTTCTGCTACCAGATGTCCCCTTGCCTAATTTACAACACCAATTTCCATTTCAAAAATTAAAAACACCAGTAACAATGACTGAAAGACAATTTCTTAATAAAAAAATACTTTTTACAAAGGAAAAACCTTAAGTACCAAGGAAAAAGTAGGGATAAATATTAAGCCGAAAAATTCTAGAAGAAAAATCTTAATTACTATTCTTAACTATGGGTTACACCTGAAAATTAGATTAAAATTTCCATCTAAAAGTAGGTTTTTTCCACTACATGACTTGATCCCGGATATGAGGGTACGTGCAGCATCCTTGTTGAACCGTAAAAAAAAAGTTATCAAAGATCCCCATTTAATTTTGTACTTAAATGCCCGAAATACTATAATTTTTTTAGGTGTACCTGATACGATCTAATGATGGCCTGAACAGCGAGATGGTCGTCGATGACTTTTTCGTTGATGGGCGCGGAGGCCATCGAACCGCCCATCATCGGAGCAAGGGCTGAGAGAGGAACGAAGTTCTTCGGTGGCTCTGCAAGTGATGGTGGAGCGACATACGCTTGGCCGGGAGCAGCACTCGAATTACGAAAGAATGAGTTCCACGACTTAAAAAAAGCAAAATTTTTAATTTTCCAAGCTTTCAAGAAGAACCTGCTCAGCCAAATTTTGATCTAAGACTCAAAAATCAGGGGGTTTTTCCAAAAAACCAGAACTTGTTTCTGCAAGGGCAACCAAACTAACAGAAAACGTACAAAAGTGGAAATTATGCATGGCGAAAGATCATTTGATGCTTTTTTAGGCGTTTTATTATATTTTCGCTTCTTCCTCTGTATTTCGGGTTCACTCTCTACATCAATTGAGTGAGTAGGACCTTTTTCAAGAATTCTTGTTCCTGAGCTTGCGTTGGCTTTACGTTTTTTCCCTTCATTTATCGTATTTTGAGGTTTTTCCATTTTCTAATATGGCTGATATTTTAGAAAACTGGAGGTAAAATTTTAAATCTTAAACAATTTTTAATGTAAATTGAACTGATTTTGAATTTGAATAATAACACGTGTAATTTTAATCTAAAATTTTTTTTCTTTGATGCTGGAAAATGAGCAGATTTTGGAGGCAGAAAGAAGCGACTGACCAGAATAAGAAGCGAAAAGTTGTTTGAAACTTACGGGATGGACGCTGTTGGGGTCCTGAAGCCAAGCGTTGTACATGTCTTCGATATAACTTGAAGAAGAACCGTTTAAAAATGGTTCCGTATTCACCGCGGATTTGTATTTGCGGATTTGATAGTTGGCCGCAGATGGTGCCTTCATCGCCGCTGGCAAGTTGGTCAAAACGGGCGAATTCGCTGCACCTCGGACCCATGTCGCAAACTTCTGCCGCCCGGCGAAAGTCGGTATGAAAGGGACTAAATTATTCGCTGAGATCGAAGTCAAAGCTCGCTGCATTTTTCTAAAACAGAAAAATCGATTACATCATTTTTATTATGAACATGATGCAATAAGCTGGAATGAGCCAGCCAAGCAAACTTCTCCCCACAATTTTTTTTAAATTTTGATCTTTTAACCCATTAAAACAAACAAAAAAATATTTGCTTTCAGATGAAAAGAGGGCATTTTGAAGGTCAATTCCAAAATTATGGATAATGGAGACTTTCCTGATAAAAACGATTTACCGAGTCGACGCCCAACTTCCTTTGATATCAAATGCAAACTTTTTTATCTTTAGAAGTTATGCGCAAAAAAATAAAAAAATTAGGAAACTGAAATAAAAACCTGTTTATATGAACCAGTTAACAAGCGGCATTTCTATATTCCTTTTGTGTCTTTCATGATACTTTCATCATTTTGGTGGGAGGAGAATTTAGTTTAAAAATTTATTAAATTTTGTGGATGTAAACATTTGGTTTTTAAGAAATTTAGGTATTTAATTGTTTATTATTTATTTATTTATAACAACAACAACAAAATAAAAGGAACTCCAAAAACTCCTGTAAAATGGGGTTTCTCTGCAAAAAAAAAAAAAAAAAAAAAAAAAAAAAAAAAAAAAAAAAAAAAAAAAAAAAAAAAAAACACCAAGTCAAAACACCACCTTGGTCAACACACCAAGGAAAACTCCCAAAAAAATCTTTTTTCTATACTTTTTCCCCTTCCTAATTTACTTGGTTTAATAGCTTTGTTCTAACCGCAGTTTGAAACTCCTGCGCAGAATTTGGACGTCAAATTTGACGTCGTTCTAATCGTTTATCCGTCAAATCTGAAGTCTTTTTATTTTCTAGGCCGTATAGATGAGAAAAACGCTCAAATAGTTGGATGAAGGCCTTGAATTTTAACTTTTTGCCTCCCCTTTTAAAAAGGTATTGTATAACTAAACGACAAGGCCAAACTAGAATCCAGTTTTCTTTTGAAGTAAAACAGACGTGACATTTTCAATTTTTTTTTTTCTTTTTATTTTTTACAAGAGTGAGACATATTGGTTTTTAAATTATTCAAAGAGAGTGCACAGTCATTGTTTAGACGTCATGAATTTTTTGAAAAATTTAATCCAAGATTAGAATTATTGTATAAGGTTTCTTTTGAAGAGGAAAACGAAGTTGGAAAAATAAATAAAATAAAACATCAAAATTTTACTAAAAGACGGCTAGCCGGCAAATCTGACATTCAAAACGTCTGGGGTCTTGAAGACCTGATTTTTAAAAACCGTATGTTGAGGGTAATATAATATCTTTTCATGGGGGGGGGGGGGGGGGGTAAACATTTGGTGAAAGCCAGCTAGCTAAAAACTACCAATGATCTACGGACTGGGGTCCTGAATTTCCAAAAACCGTCTGTTGAGGGCAATACAATATGTATCTTCTCTTTGGGAAAAATATCGAAGACTGCCAGCAGGCTATAGCGGCTAGGCCCCAAAGGGGGGACAAATAATAAAAATTTAAAAAAAAAATTGATTCCTCTGTGGTCTTACCCTTCCTTTCTTTTTTTATTATTGCTTTATCTTAGACGGGTACTTAATAAATAACTAATACATCCAATTACACAATTTATTCTTCTGAATAAATAATAATAAAAAAAATATATATACAATAAAAAATTAAAAAAAAATCCTAAGCCTTGCCTTGCTTGGTGGATCCGAAGTGATGCCGATGGTGATGCCGAAGTCGATACTGAAGAGATGCCCAAAAAAATAGTCCAGAAAAAAAGATAAGTCAAAAGAGTCCAATCGAAGTCCGTATGTAGTTCCAAGGTCGTAGCCGTGAAGTCACAAGAAGGTGACGCAAAAGTCTCAAAGAGAAAAAGAAAAGCTCGATGGCAAAAGGACCGTTCACTCGGGCTGCCCAGATCAGAAGAGAGAAAAAGAAGAGCACCTTTGCTTTCCCGTAGAGGGGGATATTCCATTTAAATTGGACTTTGTCCTTTTTTTTATATATCTTTTTTTTTGTTTTATTATTTTAAATCGTTATAAAAATTCCCATGGAAGAATAAAAAAAAAAAGGAAAAAAAAAAAATTCTGTGGCATAGGTTTTCGTAGCGACCATGTTGCGAACGTGACGGACCGACGAGGTAAGGCGAAGAATATGCGATGCTGCTGATGCGAAGCGAAGCGATGTGAAGATTTGTCGATGAGACAAGGCGTTAGGCAGATTCTATACAATGCAAAGGGACGTTTAGGCAAAGGCTAGGCTGAATAGAAAATTTCCAGAAAGATAAAATAATTATTAACAAATTCACTTTATGAACAATTAGAAAATTAAATTAATACCTTTTGTAATGGAGCCACGCATCTCTTAAAAAAATATCTCAAAAAATTGTTATAACTTGATCCTACATAATAGAAAAAAAAATTATACTGAATGAATGCCGAGAAAAAATAAGGAATGAGGATAAATAGGTTACAAGTAGGATTAGGAAGGTGAAGATTGCTTCTTGAGCTGCGTGAGATGTGCCTGAACAGTCACATCCGGATTGTCCACTGATCGCAGAAGATACGAGACACGATTGAATACCTTTATTACTTCAAAGGGACCAACAAACTTGTGGGCCAATGATGCTTGTATGTTTTTTGACTTACTAGATAAAATAAAATTCCTCTTAAAAACTATATCCCCGACCTTGGGGAGATTCGATGGATCATGGACTTTCTCATAAGTCCGTTTTCGTTCCTTGTAGGATTTCAACAAATTGGCATATGTATCCTGTAACAAATCTGACAGCTTGTCCTGAGAAAGGTGCTGAAGGCTATGTTCAATATTTAATTTCAGGATTAGTGGATGCTGCAAATCCCTTCCCAAAAAAGTCAAAGAAGGCGCGGATTTAGTAGTATCATTTTGTGCAGAATTGAGCGCAGATATGAATAAGAAAAGGTTTTCTTCCCATTTTTTTTGGTTATCATGATGATAGGCTCTTATGGCTTTTTTTAGTCCTGATATATATCTTTCCGCTAGGTTAGCCTGCGGGTAATGGGTGATGTTCGCAATATAGGTTATGCCGAGATCAAACAAAAAATTCCGAAATGACGCCGATCTGAAACATGACTGTCTGTCAGTTATTAAATGCGTCGGAAGGCCATGTTGCGCAAAGATATGCTGCTTCAGAATACGTATTACCGATTCTGCTGTGGAAACTCGACATGGTATTGCAAATATAAATTTGGTGAACCCATCAACCGCTATCAGTATAAATTTATTGCCCGAGGACGAAGTAGGTAATGGTCCAACGAAATCTAAATATAGCCTTTCCAAGGGTCTAGACGGAGGAGTACTATGCAGAATAGTGGGATAGGGGTTGTTATTAGGCTTAATGCGAGCACAGATATCGCATTTGGCTACCTTTGACTTAATGTCTTTGTTCATGCCAGGGTAGGTAAAAAGATGTCGAATACGGCTTAGAGTTTTAGAAAATCCCAGGTGTGCACCATATGTGTTAGTATGGAAATACTGAAAAATGGCGGATTTTAGTACTTCTGGGACAAGAATTTTCTTTAAATTCGTATTGCCTGAGGGTATGAAGTAAATTAGGTTTCTAATGGCTTTAACATTTGATTCTCTATCTGCTAAGTGCTGACTAATGTACGGATCTGCAAGTTGATGGTCAAGAAAATTATCAAAAAGCGAAGGAAGTTCTTTGAGGGGGGATGTAAAGCAGGTTATACTTTCATCAGGATTTTCCATATCATATGCTGAGGATTCTGCGCTAGAAAAGCGCGACAAATAGTCGGCAACAGAATTATTTTTCCCCTTTACATGGAAAACCTCGAATTTGAAAGAGTCTAGCTCGGATATCCAACGAATGGCCGGGTTAGAGATAATACGTGATCGATCTCCTCTCAGAAAACTTGCAAGCCCACTGCAGTCTGTAAACAATTTAAATGGATTGTGTGAAAGAAACTGCTTAAAGTGCCTAATGCTTAAAATCACTGAATATAATTCTTTCTTGTAGGTGGTATAGTTAAGTTCCGATTTACTAAGTTTTTTAGAATAAAAGGCCAAGGGACGAGTGCCACCATGCTCATCCTCTTGAGCAAGGAGACTTCCTACGGCATAACTGGATGCGTCAGTGAATAATAAAAACGGTTTAGAAAAACTAGGTATGGCCAGAATCGGCGGAGAAGTCAATAGACTTTTTAAAGACTCAAAAGCTGTCTGGCAAGATTGATCCCACACGAGACCGGAAGAGTTAGATTTTAAATTATGTAAAGGCGCAGCCACCTCGGAAAAGTTCGGAATAAAGCGAGCAAAAAAGGAGCAGACGCCTAAAAAGGAAAGAGTCTGTTTCAAGGTCGTGGGGACTGTTAATTCTTTGATCGCCATTACACGGTCAGGATCGATTTGGACACTATTATGGGAAATTTGATGTCCTAAGTATCTTACAGTCGTTTGAAAAAATTTTGTCTTCTCCGGTTTTATGGTTAAACCATTTTTACGCAATATTTGCAGCGTTTGGTGTACGTGGTTAACGTGTTCTTCTTCCGTTCGCGAATAAACTATCAGATCGTCTAGATAATTCCAAAGAAACTGGTATTTTACCTTGTAAAAAATTCTCTCTAGATATTCCGTCAATGATTGACTTCCCAAGGAAATGCCCATGGGGACTCTTTTAAATTGAAAGTGCCCAAAAGGTGTTTTAAAGCCAGTAAATTGTCTCGAGTCTGGATGTAAGGGCAATTGATGAAAAGATAAGGAGAGATCAAAAATGGTAAAGAATTTGGCGTTGTGAAGATGATCGAAGACGTGCTGAATGTGTGGCAAAGGCCAAGCAGAAAAAATAATGTTTTGGTTAATTTTTTGGTAATTAACCACTAAACGTTTCATATTCGAATTCTTTTTTGGGACGAGAAACGCTGGAGAAGCCCATGGTGAATTGCATGGTTCCACAACATCTTGCGCTATGAGATCCGCAACGATGTCCCTCATCATCTGTAAATCTACAGGATTTAGGGGGTACGCGGCTTGATTGATTGGTGGTATATCTTTCATGTAGAGCTTTAAATAATAATCTTTGGCTTTTCCTAGTTTGTCTGTCAGGACATCAGGAAAAAGATCCAAAAATCTCCGTTTTAAATTTTCCCGTTGGTGGTCAACGTCATTAGCCGTAAAACCTAATTTATCGGAAATGGATAAATGCATAACTTCAAAGGAAGGTTGTAAAATTCCGCCGAAACAAGTGTTATCGTTGACCTCCATTAAGGGATAAGTTTTGAGGGGATTATTGGCGAAAGAGATAACTCGTGCGACTGGATCTAAAGTGAGGCCGGTCGTATTGAAAAAATTAAAACCCAAAATTAAAGGCACAGGCATCGATTCTAAAACGTAGAATTCTAAGTTCCAAGATAAATTGGCAAATTTTATTTTTAATTTCCCCGCACTAAGAAATTTCACAGTGTTATTCGTAATGGATACGACTGATTTTTCCGAATCTTTATTAAAGGATTTAGTAATCTTATTATCTAAAGAAAGTAAACATTCTCGAGAAATGACGTTTACCGTTGATCCCGAGTCTAAAAGCGCTGGGATTTTTTTATCGTAAATTTTCACGTGGATATAAGGCAGCGAAGCGGTAAAACGGGTAGACAAAGATTCGGAGCGCGGGGTACTAATTAGTTTTTTGATTTGTTGTTAGAATTTGTCGAAGTTTGAGGGGTTTTTTCGCTATTTGGCCCTGTGATAGAGCTAAAGGCTTTTTGAATTTCCAAAAAATTGTTGCAAGTCTCCTGCAAGGCGGCAAGAGATTTGTCAAAGGGGACTTCCTTCTTAAACGTTCTATTTTTATTTCTATGGTAATTGGAATTGCTTGATTGGGATCTGTTGTTTCCCGATTGATGGCTTTTTTTGTTACCATAAAAATTGTTGGAGGAATTACCCTGATCATTTTTGTGACTGGAGTTCCCGGTTTTAGATTGTGAATTATTTCGATTTGAATTGTTAAATGGGTTATTGCGCCAATTATTCCGATTGGAATTATGATAAGAATCATTATTGTTATAGCCGGATGGATTATTTTTGTTAAAAGGTTTGTTTTTATTATAATTATATCGAGAACCTTGGCTAAACTGCTTCTTCTTTGAAAATGAAAATTATTTTTTTGTGAATTATTCCGGAAAAATCGGGGATTAAAATTTGGAACAAACTCGTTATCATATCCGTCTTCAAATCTTTCGTGAATGTTTATTTCGACAGACTTTAATTTAGCAAAAAGTTGTTGATGAGTTTTTATCTCATGGACGTTGCCTATGAGTGGTAAATATTTCGGATTAACAGAGTTGAGCAAGTTCCTGCAATTCTCTGCCTCATCCATTTCATGAAATAATTTTAAAAGAGTAACCTGGGTTTCAATATATTCTCTTAAATCCTCATTACCCTGAGGATAAAATAAAAGTTGTGATTTGGCATGCGCTAATTGTCGAGGCGTTATACAATGAGTGATGAGAGAACGAGAAAACAATTCGAAACTTATGTTTTTATCGGTCATTGCGTTGTACAAGAAGTTGGCAGACGTAGTATTTGAAGTTGAATCGGCAATAATTGATAAAATTTTATGAAATTTATCATGTAAACGATGCGCGATAGGTGCCAATTGTAAAAGAAATTTAAAAATCGTGAAAGGCCGATATAAAACAAAAGAAGGCAATTTTTGCAATCGCTTAATTATTTGAGGGGATAAGGACTTATTATAGAATCGTTTCGATTTTTTCTGATAGTCTGATGAGGAAGTCGAGCTATCGTCATCGTCTGAATCTTGAGATTCCCCACCAGAACACAAAAAACTTTGTGATGCCACCCCCAGTGCCGAAAAGTCGGTCACGGGGTCTGGCTCCGGGACCTTAGGTTCGACCCAATCTAAAATATTTGATATCGCGGCCTCATCGAGCCCTAATCCTACTAATTTGGATGTGAGATCCTTAGCAGGATGTGTGAGGCCGACGAGAGCCGTTTTTGCGACTTTTGGTGTCGTGTTACCCAAAGTATCGGAAGTGTTGAGAGTCGATTGTAAAGGTTTGGTAGGAGAGACAAGTTTTGACAATTTAGATTCAGAAGCTTGCTTAAAGTTATCGAACTCATTCTTGAGTTTCCCAAATTTTTTGCTCAAGGCTTCAATTTTATTCAAAGTAGATTCTTGATTGGACTGAATGGCTGAAGATAACTCGTCTAGACGCCCACTGAAAGTGGTAAATTGTTTTTCAACGCCTTGACGAAAGGCTAAAGTGGACTTTAACATAATTTTGGCTTGTGCTTTCGGATCACAACAAGGACCCTTCCATTTGGCTTTAAGTTCCTGCCCAAGTTTTTTATAATTTACGACAGTAATTTGTGAACAAGGTAGATGGACTGAAGAATTGCAGGCAGTGCAAATTCCTGCTTCTGAAGCGGCGTATGCCTCCTCACACACATCACAAACAGGCTCTGACATGGCGAGGACAAAGATAATATTAAGGATAAGTATCGGCTTACAATGAAATTTAGAATTTAAAAATAATTTTTTCACAAACAATAAAGGCTCCAAAACCAAAAAATAACAGATAAAACAGATAAAACAGATTAAAAAAAAGGACGGTGTAAGCTCTGCTACCACTTTTTATAGCGGCTAGGCCCCAAAGGGGGGACAAATAATAAAAATTTAAAAAAAAAATTGATTCCTCTGTGGTCTTACCCTTCCTTTCTTTTTTATTATTGCTTTATCTTAGACGGGTACTTAATAAATAACTAATACCTCCAATTACACAATTTATTCTTCTGAATAAATAATAATAAAAAAAAATATATACAATAAAAAAATTAAAAAAAAAATCCTAAGCCTTGCCTTGCTTGGTGGATCCGAAGTGATGCCGATGGTGATGCCGAAGTCGATACTGAAGAGATGCCCAAAAAAATAGTCCAGAAAAAAAGATAAGTCAAAAGAGTCCAATCGAAGTCCGTATGTAGTTCCAAGGTCGTAGCCGTGAAGTCACAAGAAGGTGACGCAAAAGTCTCAAAGAGAAAAAGAAAAGCTCGATGGCAAAAGGACCGTTCACTCGGGCTGCCCAGATCAGAAGAGAGAAAAAAGAAGAGCACCTTTGCTTTCCCGTAGAGGGGGATATTCCATTTAAATTGGACTTTGTCCTTTTTTTTATATATCTTTTTTTTTTGTTTTATTATTTTAAATCGTTATAAGGCAAAACTGCCAATGATCTCCAGACGTCTGGAATCTGGAAAACGCCATTTCCAAAAACCGTCTGTTGAGGTAATATAGTACCTTCTCTAGGGAGGGGGGGGGGATAAACATTTGGTGAAAGCCAGCTAGCTAAAAACTACCAATGATCTACAGACTGGGGTCCTGAATTTCCAAAAACCGTCTTTTGAGGGGGGATAAACATTTGGTGAAAGCCGGCTAGCTGAAAACTACCAATGATCTACGGACGTCTGCGGTCCTGAAGATCCAAAATCCGTCTGTTGAGGGTAATACAGTACCTTCTCTTTGGAGAAGGGGGGATAAACATTTGGTGAAAGCCGGCTAGCTAAAAACTACCAACGATCTACGGACGTCTGGGGTACAGAATTTCCAAAAACCGTCTGTTGAGGGCAACACAATATCTTCTCTTTGGGGAGGGAAAGAATATTAAAGACGGCCAGCCGGCAAAACTGCCAATGATCTCCAGATGTCTGGAATCTGGAAAACGCCATTTCCAAAAACCTTCTGTTGATTGGGGGGGGGGGGGGGGGGGGAGTAATAAACATTTGGTGAAAGCCGGCTGGCTAAAAACTACCAATGATCTACGGACGTCTGGGGTTCTGAAGATCCAAAATCCGTCTGTTGAGGGCAATACAATATCTTCTCTTTGGGGAAAATAACAAAGACGGCCAGTCGGCAAAACTGCCAATGATCTCCAGACGTCTGGAATCTGGAAAACGCCATTTCCAAAAACCTTCTGTTGATGGGTGTGTGTGTGGGGGGGGGGGGGGGGTAATAAACATTTGGAAAGCCGGCTAGCTGAAAACTACCAATGATCTACGGACGTCTGCGGTCCTGAATTTCCAAAAACCGTTTATAGAGGGCAAAACAATATCTTCTCTTTAGGAAAAAAATATCGAATACGGCCAGTCGGCAAAACTGCCAATGATCTCCAAATATCTGAAAACTCCACTTCCAAAAACCGTCTGTTAAGGGTAATACAGTACCTTCTTTCTCTTTGGGGGGGGGGGGGGTGCTGAATTTCTGTAAGTACTGGTTGGTACAGAATTTCCAAAATCCGTCTGTTGAGGGCAATACAATATCTTCTCTTTGGGGAAAATATCAAAGACGGCCATCCGGCAAAACTGCCAATGATCTCCAATCTGGAATCTGGAAAACGCTTTTTCCAAAAACCGTCTGTAGATGGGTGTGGGGGGGGGGGGGGGTTAATAAACATTTGGAAAGCCGGCTAGCTGAAATCTACCAACGATCTACGGACGTCTGGGGTACAGAATTTCCAAAAACCGTCTGTTGAGGGCAATACAATATCTTCTCTTTAGGGAAAAAATATCAAAGACGGCCAGCTGGTAAAATGTATTTTATATCAAAGTACTTTATATACTCAGGTACTTTATACACTTCAGGTACTTAATATACTCAAAGTACTTTATATACTCAGGTACTTAATATACCTGAAGTACTTTATATACTCAGGTACTTAATATACT
Source organism: Orius insidiosus (assembly GCA_014119065.1). Taxonomy (NCBI): domain Eukaryota; kingdom Metazoa; phylum Arthropoda; class Insecta; order Hemiptera; family Anthocoridae; genus Orius; species Orius insidiosus. The sequence continues at coordinate 228,128 of JACGAQ010000189.1, read as the reverse complement.
CGAAGTACTTTATATATTCAGGCCAATGATCTTCAGACGTCTGAAATTTGTAAAACTCCATTTCCAAAAACCGTCTGTTGAGGGCAATACAATATCTTCTCTTTAGGGAAAAAATATCAAAGACAGCCAGCTGGTAAAATGTATTTTATATCAAAGTACTTTATATACTCAGGTACTTTATATACTTCAGGTACTTAATATACTCACAGTACTTTATATACTCAGGTACTTAATATACTCGAAGTACTTTGTATACTCAGGCCAATGATCTCCAGACGTCTGAAATTTGTAAAACTCCATTTCCAAAAACCGTCTGTTGAGGGCAATACAATATCTTTTCTTTGGAAAAAAATATCAAAGAAGGCCAGTCGGCAAAACCAATGATCTCCAGACGTCTGGAATCTGGAAAACGCTATTTCCAAAAACCGTCTGTTGAGGGTAATACAGTACCTTCTCCTTGGAGATGGCGGGATAAACATTTAGTGAAAGCCGGCTAGGTAAAAACTACCAACAATCTACGGATGTCTAGGGTACAGAATTTCCAAAAACCGTCTGTTGAGGGCAATACAATATCTTCTCTTTAGGGAAAAAATATCAAACACAGCCAGCTGGTAAAATGTATTTTATATCAAAGTACTTTATATACTCGGGTACTTTATATACTTCAGGTACTTAATACACTCGAAGTACTTTATATACTCAGGCCAATGATCTCCAGACGCCTGAAATTTGTAAAACTCCCATTTCCAAAAACCTTCTGTTGAGGGCAATACAATATCTTCTCTTTAGGGAAAAAAATATCAAAGACAGCCAGCTGGTAAAATGTATTTTATATCAAAGTACTTTATATACTCAGGTACTTTATATTACTTAATATACTCAAAGTACTTTATATACTCAGGTACTTAATCTACCTGAAGAACTTATATACTCAGGTACTTAATATACTCGAAGTACTTTATATACTCAGGCCAATGATCTCCAGACGCCTGAAATTTGTAAAACTCCATTTCCAAAAACCGACTGTTGAGGGCAATACAATATCTTCTCTTTAGGAAAAAAATATCAAAGACGGCCAGCCGGTAAAATGTACTTTATATACTCAGGTTACTTTATATACTTCAGGTACTTAATATACTCAAAGTACTTTATATACTCAGGTACATAATATACTCGAAGTACTTTATATACTCAGGTACTTAATATACCTGAAGTACCTACTTTATATACTCAGTTACTTAAAATATTCGAAGTACTTTATACACTCAGGCCAATGATCTCCAGACGTCTGAAATCTGTAAACTCCATTTCCAAAAACCGTCTGTTGAGGGTAATACAGTACCTTCTCTAGGGAGGGGGGGGGGGTAAACATTTAGTGAAAGCCGACTAGCTAAAAACTACCAATGATCTACGCACTGGGGTCCTGAATTTCCAAAAACCGTCTGTTGAGGGCAATACAATATCTTCTCTTTGGGAAAAATATCAAAGACGGCCATCCGGCAAAACTGCCAATGATCTCCAGTCTGGAATCTGGAAAACGCTTTTTCCAAAAACCGTCTGTTGAGAGTAATACAACTTCTCTTGATTGTAAACGAACCCCAGTTATTTTACGCATTTAAAAGCTCGTTTTCTTCACTCTTTACATCGTTAATAAATAAATTCTTAACTTTACAACCATCCTTGGCCTTCATAAGGTTAAAATTAACTTACTAATTGACTTTTGCTTTCAAAACAAATTGTTGAGATAACGGGGCAATTATTGGAAAATTGGAACTTCGCATTATCAACTCTCAAGATTTAGGTATACAGGAAACTTAATTTTATTCTCAAGATTTTAATAATCAATTGAATATTTAAATAGAAAAAAAAATTGTTTACTGTTCAATAGAAATCAATAATAGAATAAGAAATAAAGAGTATTTTAAAACGAAGCCTGGGTTAAAAATAAACTGGGACACATTTTGCAACTCCACCTTTGCGACTGCCAAAAATTAAATTCTTATCAGTAAAAGGATGGGGAAAAAGAGCGTTTTCATGAATAAAGATTTTTCCTAAATAAGTATTGGGAAAAACTAGGTCACACCTGATTTTTCATGGAACTAATTTAAGGTGGGTTGAACCAGTTTGGTTGGTAGTAAAAGGTACGAAAAAAAGTGGGAAAGTTGCTAAATATTGGCTAAAAACTAAGAAATTTAAATAAAATTAAGATTAAATTTTTTACCTGATTTTTAATAAAAACTTGGGTATCCTTTGTAGGTTATAATTAAACTGTTTAAAGGCCTAAAAACACGAGATTTGTAATAAAAATCTGGAGAAAACTTTCACAATCGGTCAAGGACCACCATCACCGCAGAGCTCGAGAAAACTGAAAGGGAGAGAAAAAGTTAGAGTGAGGATGGAACAGTGTTGCCTCTGAAAACCGCCCGCCCTGGCGAACAGTGTTGCCAAAATAACTAATTCGTAATTGCTTTATATACATTATTTTTTAGTCAAAACTGTTTTTATTTTAAATTTTTTCTTAAGTTGTGTACTACAATCAGTTTATATACTGATGAAAATAAACACGGAGGGGCCACCCATGGGGGAATTCTACCTCAAGAGAACGCTCGTTTTTCAACTTCTTGTATAATTTATTTATATTTTTAGATTGTAGGGAGTGATTAGGGCTATTCAAACACCTTTGGTGTAGCCTGGCTGGGCTAAATTCATTTTTTTATACTTAGTTTTGTCGAGTGATGAAACAGTCAAGACAGTGTTGCCAAAACAACTGAAATTTATCGAAAAAATGGAGCGATAAAGCCGACAACTATGGCCCTACAGGGTATCACAAGAAGAACAAAATTTTGAAACCATAATATATTTTATTAAAAAAAGTTGTAATTAAAAAGTTAGGCTTCCTTTTTAGATTTTTTGCTAGAGTTTACGACTGCTTTCTTTTTCTTGACTCCTCCTCTTTTAGGCTTTTTGAAGCTGATTGGCTCCCTTTTAGAATTTTCGTCGTTTCCGTCTGGGATCAAATCGTCGGGAAGTTCTTCGCCGACGGCTTCAGCGGCTGCAGCGAAAGTGTCTCCTTCGAAAATTTCATCTTCGGGCAAAACATGATATGAAGTTTTCGGGGCGGTCGCCACAAAACGTTCTTTCTGGTCTTTACGGTTGATGTACTTGACACCGGCTGCCTTCGCCAATTGTCTACGAAACTAAAAAAAATTTAATTTTTTTAAAAATTAGAAATAAATGAAAATACCAAATTAGGCGTAACATAATGCGGATTGTCCCAAAGTGAAGCTCCAGTGAAACTCCCATCAAATATTTTTATCGGATTTAATACAAATCTAGGGCCTAAAAACAGCATTAAAAATGAAAATAAAGTTTAAAAAAATTAATTAACCAATTTCTGATAGTGCGCCATCTTCTTTTAAAATTTGGTAATGGCGGTACCAAATTCTGTTGTCTAAAAATGAAAACGAAACAACCCTATCGACAAAAGGTTGACTTTTGGGATGATGATTCGGCACTCCAAATACCTAAAAATAATAATAATATAATAATAATAATTACGTAATTAAATTTTGGCAAAACAGCCTACTGTCAAAAAGAGATGGATTACCTGAATAAACATTTCTTTTAACAATTCCAAATGAGGAAGTTCACTAAAATTTTTGTCAAAAGATAAAAGAGGTCGAGAGCCTTTCAGGCAGTTTCCAGTCATTCGGAGTTCTTGCATTGTCGATACTGAAAATAATTAAAAATATATATTATTATTTAAAAAAAATTAATTAATTAACGTACTGTTTTGGACCAAAAATTTAGCGCTGGGGCCATTTGGTACATTTGAAATCCAGACGTACAAATCTTGCTTTTTTCTCGCTTCAAAGAACAAGGATTTGTTACAGTTTTTCATCGTGCACAACTAAAAAAGGATTTGAGTGGTGAAAATGGATTAAAGTTGGCAGGCCTGTTATACCTCATTGATGACTGCTAGATGCTCTCTTCTTGAAATTTGTTTTCAGGTTTGGAATGTGGCATGATGCTTTTAAGGTCGTTCATGAGATGCCTGTCTCTTTGGGTGGTACCACGAGCCGCAAAAACCAAAACTCTTTGACGATTAACCCATTTTTTCTATTACAAAAAAGATTAACAACAAATTAAACAAAAAAGATGTTTTTACCTTCTTTTTAGGTGGTTCATCCGATGATCTGACTGGCGGCAAAGGTTTTTCGGTGTCACTACCAGATTCGGCTGCTTTCTCGTTGGCGATGACTTCTTCAATTTTTCTCTTCATTAAAACCCTTCCTAATCTTGTTTTACGGTTCTTTTTCGACATTTTTTGTGAAATAAAATGCGTTCTAAGTTTATAAATAAGGAGTAGAACACGAGACACGAGGTTACCTTATTTGAGGTTATCGGACAGGTTGGAAAAGTCAACAAAAAGTCCCCATATATCGATCCATAAATCATCCTAAATGTGCTAAATGGCGTTTTAGACCTGCTCAAGTTATTGTAATACCCTCGATATCCGATTTTGCATTATGGCGAAAGCCCCCGCCTGGGTCCTGCACTCCCCCCCTCGTAAAATCCTTTAGCGGTCAGCATAAAATAAAGACCAAATACTTGTCTGGAGCTGGCCCCGGCGGGAACATCCTTAAAGAGAAGGAACAATACCTATAGGAGGGGGAAGTATTAAGGAGTGGAAGTATATGGGAGGGGGGAAGTATAATGGAGGGTATAACTAATCGCTCTCGTTACTGTCTTCTTCATTGAATGGGGAAGATAATGTAAAAATTCTGTACAAATCGGGTGAAAATATTGTGCCCGTAAAGGGTTCCGGAAAAATGCTACAGACGGCCGGCCGGTACCAAGGACCGCCGCACCGGTACCATAGACAAAGTTGAAATCGGTAAAGATCAAAACATATTCGATAAAATCCTCCAAGGTCTCCCCAAAAACCCGTCGTGGAGGGTATCACAATAACTTCCTTAAGGAAATTTAAAAAAAAATTTTAACGCTTTTCTCATCTAATTTTCAAGCTTTTACCTAATTTTTGGGAGTTGAACGCGGTTTATGGATAGAGGAGCCCTCATCAAAGTTCACTGGCATTTTTAGGCCAAAAAACAGCGGAATTACGCCATTCCTTTAGTGAAAAAAGTCTTCCTTCAGTTAAAAAAGGTACTAGTCTGGAGCTGGCCTTGACGGGAACTTCCTTGAAGAGAAGTAACAATATAGGAAAGGGAAGTATAAGGAGGGGAAGTATAACGGAGCGGGAAGTATAACGAAGGGGGAAGTATAAAGGAGTGTATAGTTTAAGGAAGATGATAGATTAGCGCGTGCTGTCACAATATTTTTAAAGCGTGGCGGGAAGACTTTCAAGTTTTACTTTTTCCTCCCCACTTTCTCATGTAACCGTCACACTTTCATCCCCGTAGCCGAAAGGGCCGAAAGCCGTGTGAATCCGGCTTCGCTCGTCGCCGCCGAAAGTCCCCCCGCCCTCGCCTGCACGTCCGGACGTCCCCCCCATCGGGAGCCGATCTCCGCCGACTCGTCCACTCGCGTCTCCCCGTTCCCGTTCAACTTGTTCAAGCTTCAGAGAATTCTCATTTCTCAGTGAAGCCTCGCTTTCCGTCGGGTAAACCCCGCGCCGGACCTTCCACAACGTCCTCGCATCCTAAAACCTCATTAAACGCCTTTTTCTCTCGACAAACCAACCCAAAACCGTAAGTTTTTCTTCGTTTTAGAACTTTTAGACCTACTTCACTTTTTACTTTGATTACTTTTCCCTTATCATCAGAAATTTACGATTTTTATTGTCACTTGTCAAACTCAAGCAGCCCACGTTTTAGACCACGACCAAGGACCTACTCTAAGCGGGCCCGACTTTTATATTCTTTACGTCCTACCCTAATTAATTAAGCATTGATTTTTATTTTTAAAATTCATCATTTTATACCTTTTTTTCTTTTCTACGTGAATCTAAATTGAACCCTTATCGTCTTCTTTCTCGATAACCCAGATCACCATAAAATTTTCCTTTTCTACCCTTTTCTGTTAATTTTATGCAAATATTTTGTTTAAACAAAATCCCCCCCCCCTCCCCCTCTTAGTTTTTGCAAAAATTTTACAATTTTTTTTTTGATGGGACGCAAAATTTAATACCATTTTTATTGTTTGATTCTTAAGATAATTTGTTTGGTTCTGACTAAAACCAAATATTTTGTTCGGTTAGTACCGATTAATAACTTTGGTTAGTACCGGTTATTACCTTCGTATTTAGTTAAAAAATATTTTATTAGTTATTAATAATAAAATAAAATAAATTGAGCTGTGGAGTAATTTATTAATGAAGCCAAGAAGAAATGGCCTATCTTGACTTCTCATGACAAAGAGAAGTTTTGCGCATTTTGTTTTTATTTACAAAATATGTACTAGGAGAAATTTATATAACATTTTTACTTCCTAACAATATTTTTTTTATCCCTGAAAGCAGTTTGAAATATCCTTAAAAATTTCCCTGAAGAACAAAAGAAAATTTTTTTGACGTTTTGAAGCGAGCGGGTTTCCACCTGTTTGATGAGCGCGAAAGTCCCCCGGCCGCGGCGTCGAGGGGTGGCCCAATTCCGGGAGGGCGAGAATTTCACTCTTTTGACGGCGTCCCCACCGCCCCTCCCCCGCCACGGGATTGATTCTTCGCGCGCCTCCCGACCCTGGAGATTGGATAGGTCGTGAAAATTAAAATAATAAACCCTTGCGTATCCCCGGCGGCCTCAAATTTTCAAAGTTTAAAAACTTCCGTTTAAAAATCAATAAGTACCTCCCACATAAATACTATTTTAAAAATCTTCCTTTTCATTGGGTAAAAGGTTAACTAAAATATTAAAATAAAGTATTTTTTCTTCATGTTTGATTTTCATCTTGCTTATACTTAAAATTATCAGAATTCCATTACTTCACATAAAAATCTTCCGCAAAGAATAAAAAAGTACTTTCTCCCTACTAAAAAAAAAATTTTTTTTTCACACCAAAAATTCGTATAAAATAAAAGGAGTATTCGGTGAAAATTTGGTAAAAATCGGACGAACGGTTCGGCCGCATCGAATTTTTTAAAAGAAACAGACGTATCTCCTTCATTTTTTTCGAAATTCAAAAATCGCCCACATTGTTCACCGACTAAAGAAAATTGTGTAAAAGGTGAAAAGTGTTCCGGGAAAACATGCTACGGCCGGCCGGCACCACAGACAAAGTCTGGAAGACCTCATAAACCCGAAATGGAGGATAAAATGCCAATTGTTTATGTAAATCTTGATCGTTAGTAAAATGAAAGTTTTCGCCCAGCCAAGCCACACGCAACGGGCGTGATCATCCCAAATATCTTCCTACAATTTTTGATTAATTATGTTCAAATAAACGTGTTGTTCATAATTTTAATAAAGATGCAATTAGTTTCTAGAAATAGACCCCTAAAACTTAAAAAAGAGTTTGAAGAAAAATCTGAAGAAAAGAGAGGGAAGAAAGAAAAAAAAAACTTTTTTCTCGAAGGTCTAATCGACTCTCTTAAAATCTTATAAAATGGAGTTCGCCTTTTGACCTTCAAAATGCCTTTATAGATGAATCAGGGGTCTAATGTTGTGAAACATAATTTTTATTATTTGTTTATGGTGAGCGTGTTAAAAAATAATAATAAAACTGCTAATTAAATTTACTAATGAAGTCGTTTAATTTTGTTAAATATTGTGAGCTCAACGTTTTTATTTACGTTCTAAAACAAAGGTCTTGAAGAACGATCATTTTTTAAAATTAAAATATTGAAAGGGAAAAAGTGATTTCTTTAAAATATTTAACTAGTCAGACTGAACCCTCGAAAAGTAAAAGAAGAGAAAAACCCTCAAAGCCGTCCTAAAGTGTCTTTTGGCTTTAATCTGAAAAATCTTTTTTTTTTCTTTAGCCTCTCACCTTAAAACTCAAGATTCATCGATTTTCTGAGGAGGACAGAAGAAAAATAAAAATAAAATTTTCCTGTAAACTTTTTCAAAGGGGAAGAAGATTTTGATAAATTAAGGTAGAAAAGTACTAGTTTGAAGAGGATCCAACGAAAACTTCCTTAAAAAGAAGTAAAAAATATAGGAGGGGGAAGTATAAGGGAGAGGAAGTATAACGGAGGGGGAAGTTTTTTATTCTATAAATATTTTTTTAAAGTCAAGTTTTTTGGTCAGGAAAAATTTTCTAAATTTTCTTTTTTAAATTTGCGTTTTTTTTTTTTGCAAAATTTTAAGTATTAAGGTAGAAATAATGGTATTTTTGCCCAAGAGAGGTCCCCCAAGTTTTTTTTTTAATTTCGGGAATTTTTTTTTTAAATTTACCGAGTTTTTTTTCTGAAAATTTTTCTAAATTTTCTTTTTTTTTTTTTTTTTTTTTTTTTTTTTTTTTTTTTTTTTTTTTTTTTTTTTTTTTTTTTTTTTTTTTTTTTTTTTTTTTTCCAAATTTTAAGTATTAAGGTAGAAATAATGGTATTTTGCCCAAGAGAGGTCCCTCTCGTAAGGCGTGGAAGTATGAAATTTCTCCCTACTAAAATGAAAATTAATATTAAAAATAATTTTTTGTACACTAAAAATTCTTAAAAAACATAAGGAGTTTTGGTGAAAATTTGGTTTTAAGGAAGTTAAAATGAAAGTCTTCGCGTTGCCAGGCCTCACTGAACGGTCGTGAACAGCCCAAATCTCTCCCTACTAAATTTCAAAAATATTTTTCTCCCGAAAAACTGAAGAAGAAAAACTTCGATGCTTTTCCCTCCTCAAATTTCCCCTCCTTTATACGTCCCCCTCCTCATACTTCCCCTCTTTTATACTTCCCCCTCCTTAAACTTCCCCTCCTTAATACTTCCCCCCATATTGTTCCTTCTTTTTAAGGAAGTTTTCCTTGGAAGCTCATCAAACTAGTACAAAATTTTAGAAAAAAATGTAGACGAGCTTTTCTTTGGCTTTCTTCCTTCTCCTCCTTATTTCATCCCCACCCTTTTTCTTTCAAAGACGTCCTCACTCCATCAAAATGATTTGCGTAGCCCTTTTGAAAACTCGTCTAAGTTTTAGTTTGTTTACAAGTTCGCTACATTCATTTCTTAATTGTTCATTAATAAAATTTTATATTTAAAAATAAGACAGTTCAAAAAGTTTATTTTTTAAAACCAGGGAAACGTTGTCAAGGGCGCCTCCTCTTTTTTTCCCATATAAATTATATATTCAGTGAACTTTTTTTCTTTTCTTTTTTTCTTCTACACAATCTTCAAGGTTGGCTCTGGTTCATCAACACGATCGTAATTTTTAAATGGAACTTTTAATTCTCTTGCTAATTAAATGTGGTCAAACTTGTCATTAGCGAATTTCTTCGTTCAGAAAAAAAAAATTCGTTAGAAATTATGTAAGTGCATATCAAGGATTTTACTGCGGATTTTATTTTAGTGGTGAAAGGATCAAGATAAAAGTTAAAATGTCATTTATTTTGTACAAATCGAGGGTTCGTCATCCTTAATTATCCGCGTGATAAGCTTCATAAGAAATTGTCAGTACAGAGAAACCCGAAATTAATAATTATTACTATCATATAATTAGCCAATAATAGATTAAGAAATGACCGTGATAACGGGTATCTCACGACGCGTTTCGGCTTAGAAAGCCTCGTCAGCCTATTCCCTTTATCAGAATCATTTCTATCTTTTCACTGTGCCTCAATCTCCGAGAGATTTAGTGGATACAGCGGGAAGCCGGAAACTCTCGTCTCCTTGAAGCTCACCGCCGCCAACGTTCTCCAAGAGATAGGGCCACTCACCACCTCATTATTGGGGTTTTTTAATTTTTATGACAGGTTTGCTCTCATGGCAATATATTAACATTTACATTTTAATGAGGTGGTGAGTTGTTCTATCTCTTGGGGAACGGTGGTGGCGGTGAGCTTTAAAGAGAAGAGAGTTTCCTGCTTCTCGCTGTCTCTCGAAGATAGAGGCACAGTGAAAAGATAGAAATGATTTCGATAATCCGAAAATAGCTCACCTGACGAGGGCTTTTAAGCCGAAACGAGTCGTGAGATACTCGTCCGATCATTTCTTCCTCGATTATTGGTTAATTAGCATTAAAAAGGACGAGATTTTTCCTACAGTTGAGTATATTTTAGAGAGAGTTATCAAGAGGATTTTTTTTTCCTGCGATATTTACAGGATTCCTTGGTTTATTGACTGAGGAACCTTTTTGCAGTACTTTCAGAAGTTTTTTGATTTTCAGAAAGTTTCATTTTTCAACCCCCGGGGCTACCAACCCTCTTGTCAAAAGTCAAGGAAACCCCATTTTTACAGGATTTTTGTCAGATAAACCCCATTTTTACGGGATTTTATGGAGTTTTCCTGGGTTTTTTTAACCGAAAAACCCCATTTTTACCGGATTTTGAGGAAGTTTCCTTGGTTTTTTTTTTTTTTTTTTTTTTTTTTTTTTTTTTTTTTTTTTTTTTTTTTTTTTTTTTTTTTTTTTTTTTTTTTTTTTTTTTGCGCCAGAGAAACCGCATTTTACAGGAGTTTTGGCGTTTTTTTTTGTTTTTGACAGTCAAACCCTATTTTTACAGGATTTTGAGGAAGTTTCCTTGGTTTCCTTTTTTTTTTTTTTCCCAAAGAAACCGCATTTTACAGGAGTTTTTGGCGTTTTTCTTGATTTTTTGACTGACAAACCCTATTTTTACCGGATTTTGAGGAAGTTTCCTTGGTTTCCTTTTTATTTTTTTTGCCAGAGAAACCGCATTTTACAGGAGTTTTGGCGTTTTTCTTGTTTTTTGACAGACAAACCCCATTTTTACCGGATTCTGAAGAAGTTTCCTTGGTTTCCTTTTTTTTTTTTTTTGCCATAGAAACCGCATTTTACAGGCGTTTTTGGCGTTTTTCTTGATTTTTTGACCGACAAACCCCATTTTTACCGGATTTTGAGGAAGTTTCCTTGGTTTCCTTTTTTTTTTTTTTTTGCCAGAGAAACAGCATTTTACAGGCATTTTTGGCGTTTTTCTTGATTTTTGACCGACAAACCCTATTTTTCCGGATTTTGAGGAAGTTTCCTTGGTTTCCTTTTTTTTTTTTTTTGCCAGAGAAACCGCATTTTACAGGCATTTTTGGCGTTTTTCTTGATTTCTTGACCGACAAACCCCATTTTTACCGGATTTTGAGGAAGTTTCCTTGGTTTCCTTTTTTTTTTTTGCCAAAGAAACCGCATTTTACAGGAGTTTTAGGCGTTTTTATTGATTTTCTTGTCCGACAAACCCCATTTTACCGGATTTTGAGGAAGTTTCCTTAGTGTTTTGTCAGTTAGAGGACTCTGGTGTTTGTTCTGGACAAAAAAAAAAAAAAAAAAAAGAAAAAAGAAACTTTTTTCGGTACATTGGAAGCGATATCTGGAGAACGAATAATCCGATCGGGTCCGTTCTGGGCTCATTTTAAACGTAAAAAGATTTTCCGCAACTTTTTCTAACAGTGTAAATCAGCTGTCTATAATAGTTTCGTCCTGAATCGACTTAAATGAACACCTAAGATTTTATGCGCCCTGAATATGAAAATTGGCCTGTGTTAACTCTGGGGGTTGTTAGTTAAAAGCCAAAACGTTCTATTAATTAGTTCAAGTTTACTTTGAAATTACGATTGATAAAACTTTAAATTATTAATTGATCGTTGTTAAGCGGCAAAGGCAACGTTTTCGTTTAACGCCTTCCCCTCTTGGTTTTAGCGCCTCGGATTATTTTCAAACTTTTTAGATTTTTTATGTTTTTAATTATAAAAATTAGCGACGAAAATTGAGAACTAAAGAAGGTTGCCTTGACGGAGAAGGGGAAGATAAAATAGAAGTAATTAAAAACTGAAATATCGAAGAAAAAAAATATTGAGGAGCCTAAAAGTGAAAATAAAAAAAGTAAAAAAGCTATTGCATCCATTTAGTGTTTCCGCTGAGTAGACATCTTGCACGTCCACGCCTTTATCGCCTTCGGAAATTCTTTATTTAGTTCTCTTCCAAACAAAATCATAAGTAATAAAAACAAACATGAAATATTTAAGTTATAAACAATTGTGTATGTGGGTCAGCTAAAATTTGTGTTTGCCACCCTGATTTTCTCTGGCTGGAAATCCCAATTTTGCGTAATTTTTGCTCGTTTTTCTCGATCTCTTGGCCTAAACCTTCCCAATTTTAGAAGTTTTACTCAATATTTCGGCCGAAAATACCCTTTTAACTCCTTAAAGAAGTTATTGTACCCTCGACGTCGGGTTTTTGGTGAAGGGTCTTCCAGATCCCGGAGGGTCAAATCGAATATTGATCTTTACCGATCTCAACTTTGTCTGTGGTGCCGGCCGTCCGTCCGTAGCAATTTTTTCCGGAATACTTTACGGCCACAATTTTTAACCGATTTTCACCAGAATTTCACCAAATTTTCTTTAGTAGGTAGGTGAACAAGAAACAACGAGGGCGATTTTTGTACATATTTCGAAAAAATAGCGGAGATATGTCTGTTTGAATTCACTGCGGCCAAACCATTTTCATCAAATTTTCACCAATTACTTTATATTTTTTAAGAGTTTTTGGTGAAAAAAAATTATCATATTTTTAATATTAATTATCATTATAGTAGGGAGAAATTTCACACTTCCACGCCTTACTAGAGGGGCCATTCTTGGGCAAAAATCACATTATTTCTACCTTGACACTTGGAAAATGTTTCGAAAAAAAGAACTTAAAAAATTGTTCAGAAAAAAGAAACGCCAAAAAAAAAATTTTTTTTTGAAAAGAAAAAACCTCCCCCTCCGTTATACTTTCTCCTCCCTTATACTTCCTCCTCCGTTATACTTCCCCTCCGTTATATTTCCCCTCTCTTAAACTTCCCCTCCGATATATTTCCCCTCTCTTATACTTCCCCTCCCTTATACTTCCCCACAGTTATACTTCCCCTCCATTATACTTCCTTTATTTAATACTTCCCCCTCCATTATACTTCCCCTCTTTAATACTTCCCCCTCCATTATACTTCCCCTCTTTAATTAATTCCCCCTCCATTATACTTCCCCCTCCATTACAAAGAAATCGTATCCACCCCGATTCTCCCGCGAGCTTTTTACCATTGCAACTTTTCTCCTTTTCTGTGTAATCTTCAAACATATTAGGATTAAAAATAGTAATCGCCGTAAATACCGTTTTAAAGACGTTGGTTCTAGACGGAAAAAATTGATGAGAAAGATCAAAAAGACAAAGCAAATTACTTTATTTACTTTGAAGACTCTAAATTCTATTTCATTTGAAAATATCTTTAAAAAAATTTGTTTATTTATTATTATTATTTTTTTTAGTTGAGGACCAAAAAATGACTTGGCAAGGTGCTCGTAAAGGCGCACAGAACACCGGCGTCAGAGGGAGAGATTCATCCAATGAAAATACTGCCATCACTCCTGGAAAATTAGCAGGTAACTACATTTTTTTTGCCAGATAAAGTGGACCAGCAGTTTTACGTCCTGGTCAAGATTTGGGCATTTTTTAAAGTTGTCTGAAGAAAAAATTCGCTGGGGCTGAACCGTTTGTCCGATTTTCACCAATTACTCCTTATATTTTTTAAGAATTTTTGGTGTAAAAAAATTGCAAATTTTTGATTATTATTTTTTTTAGTAGGGAGAAATTTCATACTTCTACCCATTACGAGAGGCACATCCCTAGGCCAAAGAGCCCATTATTTCTTTTACCTTGACACTTAAAAAAATTTAAAAAAAAAAAGAACCCGGAAAATTTTTCGAAAAAAAAACAAAAAAAAACCCCTCCCTTATACTTCTCCTTCCTTAAACTTCCCCCTCCTTTATACTTTCCTTATTCCTCCTTTATACCTTTCTCCCTTCGTTATACTTTCGTTCCCTTATACTTCCCCTCTGTTATACTTCCCCTCCTATAAACTTCCCTCTCACTTCTCTTTAAGGAAGTTTTCGTTGGAAGCTCTTCAAACCAGTATTTTGTTTTGTTGTAGATGAATCAAAATTAGGAGGCCTCAACCAATTAATGAGTTCCCCTTTTTCCATCGCAAAAACGTATTTGACTGTTCCCTACAAGAAACGTTTTAGTTGGACTTCAGATGGGAATCCTGCAAACCTATCTTCTGAGGTAATTCAATTCTTAAAATAATTTCCTTAGTATTCATTATATGCTAATTTTCTATTAATTTTTGCAGTCGTCGAGCTCTAGAGAATCATGCAATTCGTATAAGACTGAGAACAACAACATACCTGAGAAGGAAGCTAGAATTGTGACTGAGAAGAGCCAAAAGACCAAAGAACACATAATTTCTGATAAAACCGAAAGGGCCTGCAAAGGGAAAAAGTACCAAGAATTCATGTCCAACGGTCGAACCGATGGATCCAGAAAGCAAATCATGAAAAAAAAGTAAAAAACCAAAAATTTCATATTGAAAACTAATTTATTTTCTAGAAACACACCACCGAGAAAACTAACTAAAATGCAAATGTTAAAGAAAAATATGAGAGAAAACTTTCCACACCTGAAGAACCTAGGGAGTAAGTAATTCTAGTTCTTAAGTATATCAACAGATAACGGCAGCGTAGGTTGGGAAGTTTTCAGACAACCACTTAAAAAAACAATTTATTTTCTTTTTATCGCAATTTATGTTTTAAATTCCTGATACAGAAATAAAATTTTAATTTATTAATAGTTTTTGTTTACAATTTCACATTAAAAAATAATATTTTAAAATGGCATGTGTGAGCCAATGCTACAGTCCAGTCAATCAAAGCTTAACCCTTTCGAGACCGCGTCTGACGTCGGATTCTCTGCGCTACTGGCGCGGCACTTTTCCCCTCTCTTTGCCCCTCATTTCTCCCTGACCGCTCCCAGCGCCCAGCAAAGCACACAAAGCGATGAGTGATGCGATCATCACGTAGTTCATTTCTTCCCCAACAGATTGCCAGTTTTTGCATGTCGCTTGCGCCACGGGAAGCGAAGGTATGACATTTTTTAGAGAGGCTTCCCGCTGGCGCTGCTGGGCAACTAAAGTCGCTTGTGGTCTCCAAACGAAAAGCGCGAATGGCATCTATAGTCGCCTGCAGTCTCGAAAGGGTTAAGGCAGGCAAAAAGAAGAAAAAATATGATATTTCGTTTTTTGACGGAAATGTAGGAAAGGATCCCATGAGTATCTTACATAACCCCCTCCCAATGGTGGGGGGGGGGGGGGGTTTAAACGCGGATTTTTTCGGTGTTTTGCTTGTGTTTCCAAAACGGTACGTCGTAGCCACAAAATATATAACTATATAAGTTAAAAAAGTGAGCTGGTTAAATTTCCTATAAATTTTGTTCTATAAAATTTTTGTACGACCAACCGGAGTTACACGGCGGCGAAAAACAGTGCAAAAAAACAAAAAAATTTTTGGACCTTGGGGGGAAGGAGCGTAACTCGCTGTTTTTCGCTTGTATCTTCAAAACGGTACGTCCTAGCCAAAAATTGTATTATATAAAAATGAAAGGTTATTAAATTTCCTACAAATTAGACGAAATAAAGTTCATTGCAGGATTGGCCGTTACCGAGCTGCAAAGCGCTGAAAAAAGTTGATGAATAAAACAAAGTACCATATTTAAATTGACTGGACTACTATAGTTCGAATAAAGACCAAACTCATATTTCTTTGACAAAAAGTTTATAAAGTTTTAAATTTTTATTTACTTTTAGCCAACGTTCATGCAGAAGCGACCACGGAAGGAGCGGCCCATCACAATTTAAATTTACTCGCCGATTTGGCCGACAACGCTTCAAAATATGATAAAAAATCATAAATTTCCCGGTTTATTTATTAAATTTGTGTTCAAATATTTAATTTAAACTAGTTTTCGCCTTAAAAGGCTTCTATGGTTCAACTAGCACGTTTGTGCATATTTCCATGGTTACCAAAGAAAAAACTAGTTTTCCTCTGTACATTAAAGACTTTTGTACATTTTTTTTTGTATATTTTTTGGTTTATGATAAAGGAATACCTCGACTATCCATCACTTATTTTGTCGTTTTTTCCATTTTTAATCGTTTAACCATCCAGAATTGGTTGTCATTCATATTTGTTGTAAAAACGACGGCCTTTTTGTCTCGTTAAAATTGTAAATTGGTCTCTTTTTCTTTTATTTTCCTTCACAAGAAAAAATGGGCATTTTTAAGTTAATTAAAGTTTAGCTCAAAAAGTTGATTGTGATTACTAAATTTTTTTACTGATTTCAAAGAAGAAAATTGTGATAGTTATATTTCTTTTTGGACCTACAGTCAATTTGGGACTCATTTCATTACAAATGGTCATATTTTTGTAAAAATATTACCCGACAATTTATTAGATGATATTTTGTACAATAGTTGAAATATTTAAATTTTGTTTTTGACAAAAATTTTTTGCGTTTTTGTATATTCCTTTAGGTAGAATTTTTGATTTAATAAAAAAATCCATCTTCCCTAAATTTTTTTTAACGCTAATAAAAGTTTATTAGGTTCAGTGGTTATCGTAAATGCTACTTTTATTTAATAAACTTTTGTTTGACATTACACTGAACTTTTAATAAGTTCTTGTTCCTGAATTTTTTTATTTTAAATTCTTTAAATAAAATTCTTTCTCTTTATCTTAAGGATAAATAAAAACATCAGTCATATAACAGAATCTCTGAACTTTTATTTATTTTTTATTATTTTATTACTTTGTAGTACAGCTAGTCTTTTTTTACTGTATAAATTTGTTGAATGAATTTCTTGAACGAATTATGAGTTAAATCCCGACAAAAGGTTATAGCAAGCTAAGCTTGAGGATTAATTTCATAGTAATTATTTTTATTATTTAATTTCTGTTTATCCAGTTAAGTTTTGTTTCATATGTTTTATGAAGGCTCGAAATTTGTTTCTTTTTTCACAAAATGTTGAATTTCAGTTGAATAAAGTTTCTATTTAAAAGAAAACTTGTTTTATAATTTTTCTTTTAATACTTGCTTGGAAGAATATGAGTTTTAGCGTAAAAACTATTAATTATAAGAATAATCAAAGTAATAGCCCATTTTGAACAAGATGCTCCTTCCCCAACTTTTCCTTAAAGAAGTAATTGTTAAACCCTTCGGGTTTTTGGGGACGGGTCTTCCAGACACCGGAGAGTCTAATCGATTATCGATCCATACCGATCTCAACTTTGTCTGTGGTGCCGGCCGGCCGTAGCATTTTTTTCCGGAACACTTTATGGCCACAGTTTTCAACCGATTTTCACTTCACACAGCTTTCCTGAATGGTTGAACAAGATAAAAATGTGGGCGATTTACAAATTTCGAAAGAATGGCGGAGATATGTCTGTTGGAAATTTTAAGAAATTCACTGTGGCTAAACGTTATAAACCAAGGACCATGTAAATAACCTAAAACCTAAAACCTGAATAACCTAAGTGTCCTTCCA
Organism: Orius insidiosus; assembly: GCA_014119065.1. Lineage (NCBI taxonomy): Eukaryota > Metazoa > Arthropoda > Insecta > Hemiptera > Anthocoridae > Orius > Orius insidiosus. The sequence goes on along the minus strand of JACGAQ010000189.1, from coordinate 210,674 downwards.
TCCTCATTGGTCTAAACTAAACAACTTAAGGTTACCAAACGATTTGGTTTTTAGAGAAATGTTCGGAGTCCTTCTACGTAATCGCCCATTTTGCTAAACGTTATGTTAGTAGCAACACTTACGTTAAACTTTTCCAGAACACTTCGCATTTTCACCCTATAAACCAAGGACCATGTAAATAACCTATAACCTAAGTGTCCTTCCATCCTCATTGGTCTATACTAAACAACTTAGGAAAAACAAAACGATTTGGTTTTGAGAGAAATGTTCGAAGTCTTTCCCAAAGACCATCGTGGAAGCGAAATGTTCTGGTTTTCGTCAATTTTTGGTTAGCGTGGGGTGCGTGGGTCTAATCGATTTCTTCTAATCGATCCATACCGATCTCAACTTTGTCTGTGGTGCCGGCCGGCCGTAGCATTTTTTTTCCGGAACACTTTACGGCCACAGTTTTCAACCGATTTTCACCAAATTTTTACACAGCTTTCCTGTATTGCTGAACAAGATATAAATGTGGGCCATTTACGAATTTTGAAAGAATGGCGGAGATATGTCTGTTAGAAATTTTAAGAAATTCACTGCGGCTAAACGTTATAAACCAAGGACCATGTAAATAACTTAAAACCTATAACCTGAATAACCTAAGTGTCCTTCTATCCTCATTGGTCTAAACTAAACAACTTAAGGTTACCAAACGATTTGGTTTTGAGGTAGATGTTCGGAGTCCTTCTACGTAATCGCCCATTTTGCTAAACGTTATGTTAGTAGTAAATAACCTATAACCTTTAACCTGAATAACCTAAGTGTCCTTCCATCCTCATTGGTCTAAACTAAACAACTTAGGATTTCCAAACGATTTGGTTTTGAGAGAAATGTTCGGAGTCCTTCTTAAAGAAATGTCCTGGTTTTCGTCATTTTATTTTTTGGTTAACGTGGGGCTCCCTTTTCGGCAAGTGCTGGCACGGCTTGCCCTCCCCTGAAGCCGGTACTGCAACCTCAGTCCACCTTTTAATTAAATAAGGAGAGTCACAAGGAAATACAAATAAGGGTCTAACTGTTACAATATTTTTTATTTACAATATTTAATAAATTTTTAATAAATCGAAGTCGGTTAAGTGTCAGGCTGTTGATTGAGGTCGACTGGTTTCGCCTCGATGAACGACGTCGGATGGACCGGGAAAAATTCCGGTTGATACCATCCGTATTGCTGGTTCGGCTGTGGTCCTTGGTAGCCGTAATACTGCGCCCAAACCGGCGTCTCTAATTCCGAAGAATAACCTGGAAAAAATCGGTTGATAATAAGGGTTTGCTTAAGTAATTACTTATGGCGGAAGGTGATGGGACGCAAGTTCTCGATTCATGTGTGGGATATGGGGCGTGTTTTTGAATCCTCGCTTGTCTCGTTTCGCACGTGTAACTTCCAGACCAGCATCCATCATCTAAAAATTTGCTTTTACTTATCATTTATTCTGATAAGACATCATACATTGAGAAGGCGGCTGGTATTCTCGGTTTTGAGCCTGATTTTCAGGGCGTTCTTTTGCGTCAAGAAAAGCTTTGGCGAAAGGGTTGTATTTGATTTTTAAAGAAGTGACCTCTTCGTTCTGATAGGCAGTAACTGCGATAAACTGTGTCTCAGGAAAGGCGTAAGCGACGACCACCCTTTGATCTGATCCTACACGAACAATGTGAACTCTAGGCTCATATTTATGAAGCGAGTTTAACATAATCTAAAAATGTTTTTTATGTAGAATACTGATGATTAAAAAAAGGTACCTGTCCGCTCCCGTTGCATTTATTGGTGAGTTTAACTTTGGCGAAGGAAACGGGCTCTTTCATCCAGTGAGCGCCGAAATTTGGACTTTCAGGATGGACGTAGACGGGATTGGAAGGTGCTGCTTCTGCCTTACCTCCCGCTACCCATTCTCCGTTGACGTATTTCCATCTATAATTTTTAAAATTTAATCTTCTGCTTTTTATTATTGACAAACCTGTGTTGTTCGATTTGTACGAACTCGAGAAGAACTGTGTACATCGATGTTGGGTCTAAACCGCTTACGGTGACTTTCACGACTGGGAACATTCGCCTGGAAAAAAAAAACTTCTTTCAAGCAAAATAAAAAGTTAAGTCTCCCCCAGCCAGGCACGGAGCAAGGAGTATTTGGTGAAAATTTGGTGAAGATGACGGAGATCTGTCTGTCTAAGTGTTTATTGCGCTGCGGCCTTACGGTCCTATCTTCACCAAATTTTTAGACCAGTCAACCCCCCCCCCCCCCCCCCCTTTAGTTGTCTGATCTGTATTCGAAATTTTTTAAGTTCTTCTGGCAAAATTGACCGTTAGTTTTTTTTTCTCTCTTTTTTTGAAGATTGTTTGTTTATTGATCAATTAGCTGTTACAGATAAAGAGGTGACACTCGATCGCTAACGAAGGTTCAAGTTAGCACCAGCTCCTACCTTATTAGCACATCGCCGACGTCTTTAACTTTTAAGGATAACTAGACCATTAGGTAGTCTTATTTGAACGAAATATGAAATTTAACAAGTTTGAAAAATTATACCTTCCGCTTTTTGTGACGATCATTTCGTTGGTCAAAACTTGAAATCTCGTCCATAAATCGCGGTCGTCGAGGGTGACCAGAGGCTGCTCTTTACCGTATAAGTTTTCCACATTTTCTCCTCCTAGTTCCTCCATATTGAAAATTTCAAAATGAATCTAAAAACGTTGAAATAATATCTTCAAAAAAATGCTACAAATACATAAGTCGTAAAAAAAGGTTTAAAATTAATTTTGAAAGGTCAATTGCGCTTTAACTAAACAGAAATCTACAATTGAGGCGCTCCGGGTACGAAGGGCGAACTCAACAAAACGTAGTTTCGAGAGTTCGCCCTTCGTACTCCGAGTGCCTCAATTGCTGTAGTGGGTCAACCTTCTGTAGGTCTCCCTTGAGTTTCTCAAAAAGGAGTTATTTTAACACCCTCCATATGGTATCTGGGTTTTCCAGAAAACGTATCGAAAAACTGAATGAGGTTGTCTGTAGTGCCGGCCGTCCGTCTTGAAAAACTCCCATAATTCCGGTAAAATGAATCTCGACCAAAACATAAAGAAAAACACCCAAAACTCCCAAAAATGTGTTGAATTGTGAGCAGGAAACCTGCCCAAAATGTGATAAATTTTGGTCTTGAAGGGTAAAGATGATGAACAAAATGAGTAGGGGTTGGTACGGGAACGTCCTATAAACTGAAGGATATTTTTTTAAGGGCAAAAACCGTATAAAACGCGCATAAATCAGGAGTAAAGATGTTCTTCTCCCCAAAGTAGCCCCCCACTGTTACTGCTTTAAAAAGATATGGCACTTCGCCCTGCCAGGGCATTATGGCAGAAATTTGGGGTTTTCTCGCCCATTTCGCTTGACCTGGCTGGGCGAAGACTTACAGTTTTTCTACCTTGATAATTGAAAAAAGGTTTCGATAGGTAAGGTGATAAAATGACTAAATTGCGCTACTTCAGCTTCAGCCCTTACTTTTGGTGTTTTTGGAGTTTTTTAAACGCTACTAATTAGGCAGTTACTCAAAACTTCCCGATGGACAAAAACGGTTTTCTCTTTTCACATTAGCGATACTGTTTTAAAATATTTTAAAATCTCAAAGAAGTTTTTTTAAAAGGTTGCCCCTTGTCTTAAAAATGATGAAAAGATATATTTTCTAAACAAATTCGGTAGCTAACAAGGAGGTAATTGCTGTAAAAGAGATGTACTAACAGAGCAGTTGCCAATTACTGTCAAAATAAAGTTTGAAAAAAAAAAGCAAACGGCCATAAAGCTCTCGTTACTTAGCACTCTTTTGATAAAAAGTCGTCACACACTTCTGGGATGGGGAAAGATTCGGATTTGACACGGAAGTGTTAAAAAGATCGACCCCCGCAGCTTTTTAGAAAGAAGAAGATCTTACCTGTTAAAAAAGGGGCTTCAAGTTGACGGAGGCAGAATCGCAGTTCAATTGACAAGTTGGTGCTACTCGTCCGGAAAAGAGGATGAGGTCTTGAGTGGGAGTTGTTTGCTCCTCTCTCATTGGCTAAGACTTCGCGCCTTCTTACATCCCCCATTTGGTCCTCCGTCACGCCTATCATGGCTCCGAAGAAACATCGTAATGCGGTAGGATGACGAAGAATTTCATGTTTGCGCAAACTATTAAGATATTCAAATTTTGTCATTCCACTTCATTTTTTTGTCATTTTTAAGAACAATCGTTGACTCAAGACGATTTTTATTGCTCTTAAGAGGGAGGGGGTCAGTTATTCTCCTTTTTACCTGGTCAAAATACGTACCTACCCACAATAAACGTGTTAATCCTACTCCTCTCTTCCGTGTCCTTCTTTCCTTTTGATCTAAGCCGACGTTTGTCTTTTATGCTTCGTTTACTTTACATAAAACCAAGCGATACTCAAAAATTAAATCAAAATTTTAACAGTCAAACAAACTCTAACTTTTATAAATGTTCTTTCTTTTTTATAACTTCATAGAATCGAGCTGAGAAGGATAGAGATTACAGTTGGATGCAGTTTTGATTTTTGATGGAAAACTCTTTTGGTATGAACATGCGAAAGGTTTTACGTAAAAATAGTACCTTCAGAGGTGAAGATACAAAAGTTAAGGGGGATTCATACCTCGGAAACATTTTGTTTCCAACACAAGAGATCGCAGCACTTTCGCCCCTAAACTTAGTTTCCTATATTTGAGCTCTAAAAATCATCGGAAATTTTTTAGCCAAAGCTCTTTCTCGTCATTTTGGGAATACCTACAAGGACTTGGGAGCAGTTTTTCCGAAAAAAATTTTTTTTTTGGAAATTTGAAAAAAATTTCATAAAAACTGCTGTTTTGTAGGTTTTCTGGAAACATATTATTAATTAGGTGTACAAAATGAAACTCAGCCACAGGGTAAATTTGAATTTTGTAGATTTTAGCCGAGTTTCATTTTGTACACCTAGTAGTTCATTTTTTCAAAATTTTAAACATTTTAGGCGTTAGAGTCCATCAAAAGTTGACCTTCTCCGTGTAAGAAGGTTATTGAAGTATAACCGTTAAGAAGGTTAATTTTTAAAGGCTTGTAAATCGTAAACCGTTACAGATATTGAAAAAATGCACTAAATAAAATCTGTTGGAAATTTAATTCTCTTTAATTTTTATTCTATTCATTTTTTCTCTAGGACGCACTGTTTTCAAGATAAATTTATTTAAAAAAAATTATTTTCCGAAAATGGTGCATCCTAGAAAAAAATAATTAAGTGCAAATTTATAGAAAATTAAATTTCCTACAATTTTTATTTATTAGGTGTACAAAATGAAACTCAGCCACAGGGTAAATTTGAATTTTGTACATTTTAGCCGAGCTTCATTTTGTACACCAAATAAATAGCATACGGCTGGGAGAGAGTTAAAAGTTTATAATATACAAAAATTTTAAATTTTACTATCCGTAAAATGATTTTTACAATCCCTGACGTAATTCAGTTTTGACCGAGTAAAAGAGAGGTTTTTGAACCAAAAACAACAACATCCTAAACGTAATTTTTAGGCCAAAAACACCATAAAAACTGTTCTAAAAACGCGTAATCAAGTTATTCTACTACGTTTTATCAACTTTAAACCTCAAATAGCCTAACGTTGGCTATACAAAGTTTTTCGAAAGATATTTATTGTGAAAGCCTGGGTCAAACAAGAGGGCAAAAACGATAGGAAAGGACTCCTAATAAAGCAATTTCATCCGTTTGGACTCCTCGTTTTTACGACTTGATTTGACTCGACGGAAGCCGCTCCGAAGATTAAAAAACACGAATTGAGACACCCAAACGTTTTTTTTCTCCCTCACAGAGAAGTGAAGGGTAAAGACTGGAAATTTCAAGTGTGTCAGAGACGCCAGAGTTCCTTCAAAAACGGTTTGTTTGCTTTTCCAATTAACTCCTCACTAAAGAAACATCGCTCTTAGCATACAAGTTCACCTAACCCAAACTTTTTCTTTTTGTTAAAAAAAAAATTCTACAAAGATCCTTTTCTTTACTTATAATCCGAAAGACACGAATATAACATTTTATTTTATTTTCTCACAGGTTTTGACCTTTAAAAGTATGAATGAAAAGCAGGAAGTCAATAAAAGGTAGGAAAATTTTCAGGTAAGTTTTTAACGTCGTAAATTAAAACAATTTTTTTCCTCTTTCAAAGAGACCTCACAAGTTGATTTTTGTTTTGCTTCTTGAATTTATGGCTTGCAGACACCTTTGAAGAAATCATGGCGTTAGTTCTAACAACGGCTATCTCATTTTTTACCAATTTTGAGATTGGTATTGTTTCTGATGGTAAATTTTGTGGAGAATAGAATTCCGTTGGTAGTTTAACCTTATTACCAACAGAAAGTCCACGATTTATCCAAAGGTTGCATTGACTCCAATGAGAAATTAATCCGTATTTTTGCTCTCTTGAAAACCTAGGAAAAATGAGATAGCCGGTGTTAGAACTAACGCGACGAAATTTTTCAGGTTATTTCACAGCTCGAGAATGAATTGATTAGACTTTTCGTTAACTTGAAAGCTTTACAATAATTGTAAATTATTGTAATTATTAATTAATTAATTACAATAATTGTAATTAATTACAATACTTGTAATTAATTAATTACAATAATTGTAATTATTACACCCTCTGGTTTTCGCTTGCAGTGTAAAGGAGGTTAAAAAAAGAACTAAAAGAAAAAATGGTGCCTGAATAGTTGATTTTTAATTTTAACAAAGTCCAGATATCTCAATGGCAGAAAAAAAATTGGCCGAACACAACTGGCATATTTACAACTAAAAAAAAACTTAAAATTAAAAACAAATTGGAATGGATTATTACCATAATGTAAAAACTAGTTTAGAAAAAATTCTTACATCTATTGTCAGAGTCCGCTTACTCTTAAAATTGTACTAGTGCAGTCTTGTTTGTTACATTTTCTAGGAAGACTTATTAGTTATACATATAAACTAGAGGTAGAAATGGTTGTATGAGGTAGATAAAATACTTAAAAATAACAAGGTTAGTGCCACCGCCTAAGCAGAAGCAATCAGCTCGTTATTTATACAAATTGGCACCCTAATTTTATATAGGAACCTTAATAGTTAATATTATTTCCTAGATCTAACATTTCTTTGGACAAAAAGTAAACTAGCTTCACCAAAGTTATTGAGGAGAATTTCGAGGTTTTTGGGGAGGAGATTCTTTTAAAAAAATTGTCAAATCATCCAAGTTTTAAGGCGGGTTCAAACATGGACTAACCTCAAAAAGCAAGGATGAGAAAACAATTTAAAAATATACAAAATATATAAAAAGTTAATTTAGCGCCTGTTTTTTATTGTCACAGCTTAGGAGTAACGGCTGCGACATTAATAAATATTTAAAAAAAATCTTTTGATTTACTGTACATTCACAGCACTTCGTTGTGTAATTTTGAAGTTTAACGCCAAAAATTTTTGTGTATTTCAACTCCTGTGTAATCGCACCTGAATTTGTGGTATCAGAAATACAGTAGAGAGTCAAATTTTATTTAAGAAAGTACTAAAAATTGATTAAATAAAGTTTTAAGGGTATTTTGACTCTTCACTGTAGATCAATCTCCCGTGTAATTCCTCCAAATGTAATTTCTCCTAAAAAATTAATTATTAAAAAAAAAGAAGTGCTAATTGAGCAATACTAAGGCACTTTGTTAGTCTATTGTATGGGGGGAAAAGTTTTGGGAAGTTATTGAGATTGTTCGTCGCTTTGGCCGTTGTTGAGAGAAAGAGAGGCGACGCCGGCGGCTATGTGGTCGGAAGCGCCGTTTGAAATTTCTTCGCTGTTTCCGCCGGTTCCGTTTGTCGATCCAGGAGATTTTTTACGAGTCGGGCAGTCGGCGATTAGATGGTCTTCAGATTTGCAGTGATGGCAACGTTTCGGCTGTGGGCCCAGACTGCATCGTGCGGCGATATGGTTTGTGAACTCACCACAATTATAACATCTAAAACAAAAGAAAAAAAAATTAGAAACCAGAGAAAATCCATAAAATCTAGTTCTTAACGCCGTCTGACGCCAGATTCTCTGCGCTACTGGCGCAGCACTTTTCCCCGCACTTTTTCTCAACCGCTCCCAGCAACCAGCAAAGCACAGAAAGCGACGAGTGATGCGATCATCACTAATATCATTTCTTCCCCAGCAGATGGACAGTTTTTGCATGTCGCTAGCGCCATGGGAAGCGGAGGTATTAAATATCTTAGAGAGGCTTCCCGCTGGCGCCGCTGGGCAACTAAAGTCGCCTGCGGTCTCCAAGCGACATCCACGCATGGCAACAATGACTATAAGTCGCCTGCGGTCTCGAAAGGGTTGAGGAGTTTTTTTGAAAGCCAAGGAAAGTGATGTACGTATGCTGGTATGCTGAAAGGGGTGTTTCATGACCAAAATACCCAAAAAAAGCAAAAAAAAAAAAATCCGTTCGAAGGAGAATTTCTTGGCCAAAAAACAGAACAAAAGCGCTCAAAAAGCCAGAAAAAAGTTTCTTGGTTAAAAAACTTAGAAAACCAATCAAAAGGCGATGATCATCATAGAAAGAGGGCTTTTGAGGAAACGCCCCAAAATCCACTACAAAGGAAGTAAATAAGACCAAGGAAAATGAGTAGAAATCCAGTGAAAAATTTGTTTCTCTGCCACAACCACTAAAACTCCACTTGAGAGAGGGTTCATTGGCCGAAACAGAAGGAAAGAACTCACAAATCCATTGACAAAAGCCGAGCAAAATGGCAAAAAATCCTCCAGTAAGGAGTTTTAGCCAAGGAAAATGAGCAGAAAAGTGTGTTTATAGACCAAAATCATGGAAAAAACGCCTAAAAACTTATTGGAAAGAGGGTTTCTTGGCCGCAAAACTGAAGAAAGCTTCCAAACATATAAAACAGGGATTCGTAGCTATGTTAACCTTTTCCACCCTAGATTTTTGGAAGATAAATTTGTTTACCTTATTTTTCTGAATCGTTTTCTAGCTTGAGGACGCCTGTGTGAGCCTGCACAGTCGGAACCTTCAGGGCCGGAAACGAGCGTCGCTTCTAAACCTTTGTCTGAAGTTTTGCATTCAAACTCGACTTCTTCGTCGTCACCGAGTGACCGAAAACCCGTCATTTGAATAACACTCTGCAATACAAAATAATATTACAAAATTATTTTTTCATATGTTTTTTAAAATTTTTTTTTTAATTTACTTGATGGACAAAGATGTCCTGACCGCCATCGTCGGGGGTGATGAAACCCCATCCTTTGGCAACATTGAACCACTTGCATTTTCCTCGTCTTTTTTCAGTCCCAACTCCTTCATCCCCTGCACTTCCACTTGTACCAGCGGGAGATCCTAAAAACAAAAGAAAAAAAATTAATTGTTTTCTTTTTCGATTTTTTATCTATAACCAAATATCCATAACCTAAAAACACCACCCGAAAAATAAAAAAAAAAAAATAAAAATGCATAAAATATTTAGTTCTGTACAGTGCTACTAGATGGTATTGAATGTTCAAAAATGATGCTGCCTCACAATAAACTTAGTTTGCCGGGGAACTCTGATTTTACAATATTTTTGCTAGCTTTCCTCAATTTTTAGCGAAAGGAGTACTCACTTTTTTGGATATTTATATGTTTTTCTAGTTTATTGGTTTCTCAATATTTCGACCAAAACTCCAGAGATATTCTAATTTTTCACTGTTTTTAGTGTTTAAATGTTGAGAATCAAATATGTTTTGATTAATTATGTTTTTAGTAAAAGCACGTTTTTTTCAAAGCGAAAGTTAAAGCGAGGAGAGGCTCGTACGTAAAAAAAAGTTGCATCTGGGCCTTGTTGACAAACAATCCCACTCTTCTGACCTTCTTTTTTCGACTTCCCACAAAAGCTTCTTCGGTTAAATTCTTCGGGTATTCAACATGCGTTTTTTTATTGTTTCCTCCATTCTTTAAAGTTCGTTGCACTTTCTTCCGCTTCAAAAATTCCTTTATTTACCGAAAAAATAGACTTTTTTCCATTCAATATTTTTAAATTTTTCGGTTTTTTACGCTCAGTCAATTTTCTCCGTTGTCTCAAGAGGCTCCGCAATTTTTCGAAAATCCCAATTTTACCGCTTCCCTAATCCAATCACTTAGGGTCGACCCTTGAAAATTTCGGACCAATAATTTTATATGCTGCTAAAAAACAATTCAGAAAAATAGATTTAAAAAAAATCTCCCTAAAAGACCGTGATGGGGAGGGTGTAAAAAAAGAATAAGCGCAAAAGCTGCCTATTCTGCTTGACTGAAATCATCAAAAATAACTAAAAGTTTAATTTATTGATTTTTGTTTTTTCGGTGGCTTGTTAAGAGATTTTAAAGAACTCTGATCTTCTGATATCTCGATCGATAAGGCAGGTGTGCGGTTTTTTTTCTCGGTCTGAACCGGTGTTGAAAAAAAAGAGAGTAGCGACCCCATTGGAAGCGATTATTAAAAAATTAAACCGATCCCTTAACTCCTGAGCACGTGCCCATAGCTCATTATAGCAATTTTAAAAAAAAAAAGCTCATAGAGAGCGTAACTTAAAAGAAAAATCAAAAAATCATTTCAACGCATTCCACATTTATCATAGAATATCTCAAAAACTATGAGGTTTAGCGCAAACAACAGTTAGTACAAAAATAATGTAAATTAAATTTCCAACAAAAAATATAAAGCATATAATTTTGATTAAGTGAACGATTTCGGAGTTACGAACGGTCAAAAATTGAGGAAGTTGGAAATTCAGATCGATACCAGGCTCAGCGGGTTATTTTCAGTTTTGATCAAATATCTCGAAAACTATGGGGTTTAGCGCAAAAAATACTAAGTGTAAAAATAATCTAATTCAAATTTTAAACGTAAATTGCTTAGTACACAACCTTGCTAAAGTGACCGGTTTCGGAATTACGAACCGTCAAAAGTCTTATGACATTTTAGACATGAAATCATCATTTAACTCGAAATCCGCTAACGATATCCTTTAAAAATTGGCATATACGTTTTTTCTAAGAACTAACATTTTAGAATATGGGCAAAAATACAGCGTAATTTTACGATTGTAAGATAAAAACCTTCCTTCTGATCAGAAACGTTGAAATTTGATTGAAAAAATAATTTTCTTCTTTTTCGAAATCTGAGAAATTTTTTTTAAAAAACGAGTAATTTTGTCGAAAAACAAAAATTGGCACACTAATTTTAATATTTCCGGCATAATTTTAAGTGCGTGTTAGATTTTTAATGACTGGCCGTTTTTTTGATCGAAATCCCGTCCACTGAATCACCCGGCGGATCCTCTTTTTTCCGAGAATCGAATTCATTTGCATGACATTCCTCTGTTGTCTTCGAGTTGAAAAAAAAAAGGAGAGAGAAAAGAAGAAGAAAAAAAAGAAGTTCCTGGGACCACAACCAGAATCCAGCTGTCTCGTTAACTATAAAGGCCTTTACTATTTCCGGCCTGACGAGGTTAACTTTCTAAACGTAAAAAAATAGTTTCAATAAAATTTTTTACGATTCAAAAACTGAATTTTAGGAAGTTTTTGAGGTCCTTTCGAAAAAGTTTCTGGCTCTTCGTCCCGTTTTTCTAACTCTTTTAGCCAAAAATCTAAGTTTTATCGGATTTTTTTTCTATCTCTTTTGTGGAAGAAACATCCATTTATCTTGGTTGGCTCGCTTGGCCAAAAACTTACATTTTATCGGATTTTAAGGTGTTTGCTTGCTATTTCAATAAACTTTCTAAACTAAACAAAAGTTTGAATCAAAATTTTTACGTTTCTAAACAATAAAGATCAGCTTAGCATAACAAAAATGTTTTTATAGTTCATTTATCAGTTTAAACAAGATGTCAACACTGCTGACAATGCATCAGACTTTTTTCCCTTCCCCATATCGAGGTGATTGCCCTCCGATAAAATTTCAAAATCAAACCGTTTATCATCCGGATAAACATTCTTGTTTTCTGAATCTCGTTTTACCGAAAATACTCGTTTTTGAAAAAAAAAGAAAAATGCGCAGACAAAAAAAATTTTAATTAGGTAGGCTTGTTGTCAGATTTTCGGGGGAGAGGATTTAAAAAGTGCGTTTTCTATAGCTCTAGGTCCGTTATAATAAGCTAATTATTAGTACCCTAGGTCCATAGGCTTGTCTACGAGGGGTCTCTCCCCTATTTTGGGGTGCTGAAGACGGTTGGCGTAAAAAAAAGAAACGCTTTAAATGTTTTTACACAATGGCTTATTATTTCGAGTCCGCAGTATAATTCGTTTCTTGAAGCTATAATTAGAAAAGAATTCGACTTAAATGAGGTTCAGAACGTGAATAGAATAGGAAACAATAATGTCGAGGCTATTTTTATCGTGAAAGCCACCACCGGAAGGAAGACATCCCACTGTTACTTTTCGAGAAGTTTACGTTGGAAAAATGAGAAAAGAACGTCAAAAAAACTTGATATTTTCACCTATTACGCCCACTGATTCGCTGTAATTTCATTTTTGCGGCCAACATACCGAGAAGCCACAAATAGGCTTCTTTTGGCAAAAAAATGGATAAAAACGAGAAAAAGTTGTAAAATTTGCGTTCCTCCGTCAAAAAACTCGAAAATTGGGTAGAAAATAGAGTTGTTTGAACAGTATACCAAGAAAAACGGACGAAATCCGATAAAATGGATATTTTTTGGCCCATGGAAATAACGCGAAGGGTTAAAAGAGCGTCGAAAACAACAAAAATCTTGTGAAAAAGGGCGTTTTTTGGCCGAAAAACTCGGGCAAAAAGGGGGAGTTACGCTTGGCCGAAAATGGGAAGACTTTTTCGTTGAAAAAGTGGCAATTCTGGGAAGAAACCAGGTGTATACCAGATGCGAAAATCTTTGAAAAGCGTTTTGAGGGTCGAAATTCCTTTACCTGATTCAGGTATTGAACTTAAGGGTACCGAACAATCTTTTTTCCTTTAAACAGCTTCTAACCATCTCATCAGAGAAAATTCATTTCAAACTTTGGTATTTGGGGAAATATTTTTCATCACTATCTCGTTCAAAAGAGCCAGGAAAACACCCTAAATTTGGAAAAAGGGGGAGTTACTCAATATATATCAAAATTCGCCCATTTTTGGACGTTTTCCTCGACTTTTGCCCACTTAACAAATTTCATCTTTTACTGACAATTTACGCGCTCTATTGGCTAAGAATCTCTCTTTTTGCAGGCTTCTTTGGGAGGTTTCCTCGTTTTTTAACTTAGAAACCACTTTTTCACGTGATTTTCAGTTGTTCTCCTCGCTCTTTAGACTAAAACCTTTAATTCTATCGGATTTTTGGAAGTTTTTTTGGGCTCTTTAGATAAGAATCTCTCTTTTTGCTGGCTTCTTTTGGAGGTTTTCTCGTTTTTTTGATTTAGAAACCACTTTTTCACGTGATTTTTAGTTGTTCTCCTCGCTCTTTAGACTAAAACCTTTAATTCTATCGGATTTTTGGAAGTTTTTTTAGTCTCTTTAGAGAAGAATCTCTCTTTTTGCTGGCTTCTTTGGGAAGTTTCCTCGTTTTTTGACTTAGAAACCACTTTTTCACGTGATTTTCAGTTGTTCCCCTCGCTCTTTGGACTAAATCCTTTAATTCTATCGGTTTTTGTAAGTTTTTTTGGGCTCTTTAGAGAAGATTCTCTTTTTGCTGGCTTCTTTGGGAGGTTTCCTCGTTTTTTGATTTAGAAACCACTTTTTCACGTGATTTTTAGTTGTTCCCCTCGCTCTTTGGACTAAAACCTTTAATTCTATCGAATTTTTGGAATTTTTTTTGGCCTCTTTAGACTAGAGACTTCCTGAAACTCCTGAAGCATGCGCAGAAGGATTTGCACTTCAGAAGACTTCAGATTTGAACGACGCCGAATTAGCCGTCCAAATCCTTCTGCGCATGCTCCAGAAGTTCCAAACTGCGGTTGTTGCTAATGCTCAACGTTTATGAATAACTTGATCGAAACTTCTCGTTTTTTTTTTTACATGAGAAACTTAAAACTCGAGTGAACGTCTTTTCAAGTAATTTAAAATTCATTATTCGACCTTCCTTCCTGTTTTCGACCTTGATCTCAAAGGGGTTGATAGCGAAAAAAGGGTTTAGAGAGACCGGTCTGATGTACCGCAAGGTGTAGAGGCACTTAACGTACAGTTTCAGGGAGTGAGAAGGGAGAAAAAAAAGCCCTTTTTTTATCCGTCTACATACAGGTTTATAAACTTCCTTGGTTTTCTAAAATGGCGTCGCTCTTTTGTTAAGTTTTATGTTCAAAGAAGACGCTTTATAATCGTAAAGGGGTGAGAAGGGGTGGGGATTCTTGTTATTTTTTTATCAATGGATAACAGGATAACTTAAGTCTGTGTACTATGTTAAGATAAGCTATCTGCTTGCTACTTGACAAAGCTGTTTGGTAAATTAGTCGTTCTTTGACCTCTTTTATAAAAAGTTTTAATGATGAGTTTACGGCTAACTCCTTCACATTAAATCGTGGATATTCATACTAGCAGGGGTAGGATTTTATTTGAGGGAGGGATAAAACTCTCGAAATCCGGGTAAAATTGGTATTTCTTTGACATAAAAGAGCGATTTACGCCCAAAAAAACTCTGGAAACCGAGAATTCTCAGAAGTCTCATCGAGATATTGAGGAAAACTATCGAAAATTTGCTCTTATATGGCGCAAATCTGTGATTGCGGTTTTCAAGTCGAAAAGCCGTAGGAGATTCGGGCTAAAATGGTTTCTTCGCCAATAAGCTGAAGAAAATCGCCAAAATTTAGGTTAAAGGATGTTCAAACGATTTCAGTTTTTTAAAAAAAGGTAACCTGGGAAAAAATTATTTAGTGTCTTTGACTAAAAAAACCCATATTTACTTACAAAAATCCTGAAAAATTGAGGAAAAACGCCATTTTGTTTATAAAAAATTAATATTTTTTGCGTCAAAAAAGTCAATTTATAGCCTAAAAAGGGGCAAAAACGAGATAACAGTGATGACAGTTTCAAAAAAGTGTTGACTTTGATCAAAAAAGGGCTTTAAAAAGTGAAAAAATTAATACCGAGGCCACGTGATTATGCGGGAAAAAATCGTAAATTCTGTAAAACCGGCGAAAACTGCGGGGTCAAAAAGACCCCTTCCCTAAAAACGTTCCACGGAGAGTATCACAATAACTTTTTTTAAAAATTAGTTGACCTCTTTTTACAAAAAGTTTTTTTTGACGAGTTTATAGCTAACTCCTTAACATTAAATCGTAGATGTTCATACTAGCAGGGGTGTTCTATGGATTTTATTTCAAGGAGGGATAAAAATCCCTAAAACTCCGGGTAAAATTGGTAATTTTTGACCTAAAATACGCCCAAAAAAACTCTGGAAACCGAGGTTTCTCTGAAGTCTGATCGAGATGTTGAGGAAAACTACCGAAAAATGGATCTTCTATGGCGAAAATCTGTTAAATAGGGGGTTGAATTGGGGTTTTCAAGTCGAAAAGCCGTCGGAGATTCGGGCTAAAATGGTTTCTTCGCCAATAAACCCTAGACAATCGCCCAAATTTAGGTTAAACGATGTTTTTTGAGCGATAAAATAAATTGAGTAAAAACGTTTTCAGTTTTTTAAAAAAAGGTATCCTGGGAAAAAATTACTTAGTGTCCTATTTGACCAAAAAAAACCCATATTTACTTACACAAATCCTGAAAAATGGAGGTAAAACGCCATTTTGTTTATAAAAAATTAATATTTTTGCGTAAAAATAGTCAATTTATAACCTAAAAAGGGGCAAAAACGAGCTAATAGTCTGATTAGGCGAAAAAAAAAAAAAAATAAATAAAATAAATAAACGAATATTCTGTTAAATAGACAAAAACTACGGGGTCAAATGGTTTTTTCGCCAATAAACCCTAGAAAATCGCCAAAATGTAGGTTAAATGATGTTTTTTGAACGATCAAATAAATCGAGTAAAAACGTTTTCAGTTTTTAAAAAAAAGATATCCTGGGGAAAAATTAATTAGTGTCAAATTTGACCAAAAAAAAACATATTTACTAACAAAAATCCTGAAAAATGGAGGAAAAACGCCATTTTGTTTATGAAAAGTTAATATTTTTGCGTAAAAATAGTCAATTTATATCCTAAAAAGGGGCAAAAACGAGATAATAGTCTGATTAGGCGAAAAAAAAATAAATAAATAAACGAATATTCTGTTAAATAGACAAAAACTACGGGGTCAAATGGTTTTTTCGCCAATAAACCCTAGAAAATCGCCAAAAATTTAGGTTAAATGATGTTTTTTGAGCGATCAAATAAATCGAGTAAAACGTTTTCAGTTTTTTAAAAAAAGGTATCCTGGGAAAAAATTATTTAGTGTCCAATTTGACAAAAAATAATGACCCTGCGGTAGCAGGGACTAAAAGGTAGATTTCTTTTCATGATTAAAATTAATATGTATAAACACAAAATATATAATTATGTTATAAAAATGATGATATAAGAAAAATTGCGCCACTGAGCCCCTAGAAAAACATCTGATAATTTTATTAATAAAATATTTAATAATTTCCCGGTATAAATTCAAATTTTTTTTAAAGTTTAGCTAGTTCAATATTTTGCGCCTGGCTCGTCCAAACCTGCTTTAATTAATTTTTTACACGCCCTCGCAGAGGTCTTAAAGTTTTTTTTTTGCAAAAGGACTAGGATTTCAATAGAAAATGCCAATTTTGTCTTTTAAGCCCTAAGTAAAGTAGGTGAATCGCTGGTCCGATTTCAGCCATTAACGAACTCGTCCGAGCTATTGAGATAAAAGCTCTAAATACCGGATATCGTCACCCTCACATTAAAATTGCTCCAGTTATCGTGCTAATATATATATATATATATATAAACTTTTCAACTGAGGATGGTTTTGGGGTCCAGGAGGTATGAAACGAAAAACGTATAGAAAATTTTTTGAATCTGCGACTACTTGGTACATTACAATAGGTAGATTTTTGAAGAAAAGAAATCTACCTAAAACCATATTTACTTACAAAAATCCTGAAAAATGGAGGAAAAACGCCATTTTGTTTTAAAAAATTAATATTTTTGAGTAAAAAAAGTCAATTTATAGCCTAAAAAGGAGCAAAAACGAGATGACAGTCTGATTATGCGAAAAAAAAAAAACGTAAGTTCTGTAAAACAGGCGAAAAGCACGGGGTCAAGAAGACCCTTTCCCTAAAAACGTTCCACGGAGAGTATCACAATAACTTCTTTTTGAGTCACAGGTTTAAAAACTCCGTAAAAGATCAAACTGTCCATAAAATTTAGAGGATTACTAGACTCTTTGTAAAAAAAGAGATATTTATAGGCTTACGAGTTTTATAGCCACGGATTTTTAAATTCTGTAAACAACGCGAAAACGACGGGCTCCAGAAGATCCTCACCTTAAAAACGTGCAACGGAGGGTATCACAATAACTTCTTTTTGAGTCAAAGTTTTAAAAACACCGTAAAAGATCAAACTGTTCATAAAATTTAGAGGATTACTAGACTTTTGTTTAAAAAAAAAATATATTTATTAGCTTACGAGTTTTATAGCCACGGATTTTTAAACGGTCATTTGCTGCATTTTATTGGCAGTTAATTCTAACGTTTTTTTGTCGTTCTTCGGCCTTTCGTGTTATAACTAACGAAATTTTCTTGGCAATATTTTCAGAGGGCGCCATTGTTGACTAGGGTGAATCAACACCTGTCTGCATCCCTCATGGCGTCCTATTTTCATTGATAAAACGAAAAAATAATAGAACGTCCTAAGGGAAGCTCATAGAAAAAATGAAATTACTGATCCGTACTTCCATCAAGGCGTGTCTGCATTTGCATCCCCATTTCCTTTGTAAAAAACATCGAAATCCCATTAAAGATGAGCCAATTGTTTAATTAGCGTTATAAATAAAAGGGCCAATTAAGGCAGATGCTTCAGCAAATTAGTGGATTTTATACCTGAAGTTTTTGGAACCTTTTGAAATTTCTATAGGGAAAAACGTCTTTTGTTGTTTTTCAGAGGGCGCCATCTGTACCTCTAGTCCTCCCTAGATTCCTTTCTGATAGATTTAGTAGCGTCCTATCCTCAATGACCCCCCTCCGCCCTTTCCTAACTAACTATTTCGACAAAACTTGCCTGGGAAGTTCGAAATTCCTTGGGTGGAATTTGTCTAAAACTTTTTTTCTTTTTTAGGCAGACCTCGTTGATGCTTTGGAAACACATTTATTTGTTTAAATATTATTTAAAAATTATGTTTTTAAGTTTTTTTACTTGTAGAGACGCAAAAGATTCGGTCAGGGTCAGACCAAACTACGCAATATTTTGGGAAGTAAACAACTTTCTTGTCAAAAATTAAATGTTAATTATTAACATTTGTGGAGAAATAAAAAAATTTGATAATTAATTTAAAAAACTATAAAATTATTAATTTTACGGTTTTTTAAAAGATGATTGTTTAAATAAATAATAATTAAATTTAAATAAAATATGTTTACCGCTTCGTAATTTGGTGTCGCCTATCTCCATTGTGGGATCTCCGTTTGTATCCCACGTGTGACTGAATTCGAAAATGGGAATGCATTCCCCTCTTTTGGGTTCGTCCCTTCACCCCCTCTACGGAGTGGGCCCCGAAAAAAAGTAGATGAGAAGCCGGGGAGTGAAGGACTTTTTCGAAAGAGGGGACTGCAACTGCAACGGTGATGTCATCCAAGTGACGTCATCGGACGCCATCTCTCGGTTCCGAGAACGAATTTCTCTCGATGAGTCGTCAGAGAGCGGAAAATGCAGGATATTTATTATTTAACAAAATGATTTAATTTAAATTAAAAAATGGTTTTAATGTTAAAATGTTTCTGAAACGCTTATAGAAACAGAAGATGCGTTCATCTCATGGGTCGGTGGTCAAGGATTCTGACTTCAATATAACGGGGCCTTAGACGGTTTTTTCATCTTTTCCCCTTTTTATCCGAAATGTACAAAATCCTTATAGAAACAGAAGAAGCGTTCATCTCGTGGGTCGGTGGTCAAGGACTCTGACTTCAATATAACGGAGCCTTAAACGGTTTTTTCATCTTTTCTCCTTCATATCCTACATGTGAAAAATCCATATAGAAACAGAAGAAGCGTTTATTTCGTGGATCGTTGGTCAAGGATTCTGACTTTAATACAACGGAGCCTTAAACGGTTTTTTCGTCTTTTCACCTTCTTATCCTAAATGTGAAAAATCCATATAGAACCAGAAGAAGCGTTCATCTCGTGGGTCGGTGGTCAAGGACTCTGGCTTCAATATAACGGCGCCTTAAACGGTTTTTTCATCTTTTCCCCTTCTTTTCCGAAATGTGAAAAATCCATATAGAACCAGAAGAAGCGTTCATCTCGTGGGTCGATGGTCAAGGACTCTGACTTCAATATAACGGGGCCTTAAACGGTTTTTTCATCTTTTCTCCTTCTTATCCTAAATGTGAAAAATCCATATAGAACCAGAAGAAGCGTTCATGTCGTGGGTCGGTGGTCAAGGACTCTGACTTCAATATAACGGAGCCTTAAACGGTTTTTTCGTCTTTTCCCTTTCTTATCCGAAATGTGAAAAATCCATACAGAACCAGAAGAAGCGTTCATCTCGTGGGTCGGTGGTCATGGACTCTGACTTCAAAACTCCGGAGCCTTAAATAGTTTTTTGGAGGTTTTTTCAACTTTTCCCCTTCTTTTCCGAAAAGTGGAATACCCATATAGAAACAGAAGAAGCTTTTATCTCGTGGGTCGGTGGTCAAGGACTCTGACTTCAATATAGATCGGAGCCTTAGGCCGTCCGCACACTGGAGCCGACTACGTGCGACTCGGAGTCGTACGAAGTCGTACGACTTCGCTCTAGAGATCCTAACATTAACAATTAAATGGAACCTCGCCCACTGCAACCGACTCAGTCGTGCGTATACGTGCGTTCATATCCGACTTACGACTCGATCCAAACATGTTTGGATTTTGTCGCAAGTCGCATGCGATTTTTGCGTTTTCTGAGTGAATTATTAATTATTATGGATACCGAAAAGCTCATTTCTCTTGTGCAAAATGCTGAGTGCTTGTGGGACCATGCTCTTCTGCCATTCTCCATGCTCTTCTCGTTTTTGAAAAATTTCATGGATCCATTGTTGTCTTTGTAAACGGTTTCCTAATAAACGCCTCCTAATTAAAACGCTACTTTCTGCGAGATAAAGCAAACGGCTCATGGCTGGCGATAAACACTAAACTGAAATCTCAGAAATCTGAATTTTCATACGATCAGTCGGCTCCAGTGTGCTAGGGAAGCGTACGACCTGAACGCACGACTTGGTCGTGCGTAGTCGCAGTCGCGCCTAGTCGGCTCCAGTGTGCGGCCGGCCTTAAAGGTTAAATGCTGAAAAAAGAATTAGAAGGTTGTTTTTTGGGAAAATAAAGATTTTTATTTTCTCTCTCTCCTCCCTATTTGGCGGAAAAGGTCCCCTTTAAGAAGTGAGAAAATGAAAATTATTTTAAATAAGGCCTGTTTGTGTAGGTACACCAATTTTTTTATTTTTCTAAATTTTTAATGCAAAATGGCGGAGATTCGCGCAGACTAGGGGTTCCGAAAGGACGATGGAGAGATTTAAAAATAAACATCCAAAATGGAAGAACATCCTTGATTTTTTTTTCTTCTTCTTGTGAAGAAATGTTTGTGAAAAGCTTTTAAAAGCAGGTTTATTTCCTAGAAAATGGGCAGATGGAAAAAGAGTTTCTCTATTGGGAGCAAATTGGCGGCAACAGGTGCCGCGCCGTTTCGTGAATCCTATTCTTCATGCACCTTTTATCAAAGCAGATGTCATATTCCGAGAAATCATTTTGCCGACTCCGTGTTCAAACCGCATCTCAAGAGCCGAAAAAATGCGAATGTCATCGACGAGTGAAAAACAAAACAGTGAAATCTTCATTTTCTGGATTATCTTAACGACTTCCATTATTGATTTCCGATATAATTGACTTTTGATGTATAAAAACGTCTGAAATTATTTCAATTCTTCAGTTTTAGTAACTTTGAACGAAAAAAATGAAGGTTGCAGTAAGTAAAGTTTTTTATTTGAAGCCCAAATAATTTTTTTACTCTGTTTTAGCTTTTCTTAGCTTTTCTTGGTGTCGCTTCTGCCAATGTATTAAGAAGGTAAATTTAAAATTTTGAAAATTTAATGACTGAAATATTTTTTAGCGAGTTAGAATCAGAAGTTGAAGAAAAAAATGTTGCAAATGTAATTCCGATTTATGGATTCGCTGAATCCTTTGAATCTCAAGAAGGGAAAGAAGTCGTCTCTCCTCCCTTCCATCACAAATACTCGCCCATTTTCGGAAAAGAAAGTGTTTTTAGGCCTTTTCCTTTTTATTTCAACTTTCCGACGTTTTTCGATATTTTTAAAGGTTTCCCATTTTTCCCGTTTGTGAAGCAGCCGGAAGAAACGAGCTACTACCCCGCCTACGTCGATCCTCTTAGCGGCGGATATTATTATCAGTATCCTCTTGGATATCGTTACGTATCTGGAAGGCCGAGAACACCTTTCTTGCCTACCCCTTTCCATGGGTCATTATAGACCCCTCTGACTGAAAATCAGGTAATTTTTCCACCTACCTTATCATTCCAAGATGTACCAAAAATTGCTTACTTTTTGCAGCCATCTGCAGACATGAAGTCTTCAAACTAAACGAAAATGTAATGAGAAAAGAATATGTAATAAAATTAAAAACAAAAAAAGATTGTTTTTAACCCTAAAATGAATTCAAAAAATTAGCTGAAGCCAAGGCTATGGCAATCTCCGTCTAGGTTATGTGAGCATCTGAAGCGATCGGTGATGTAGGAATACCATTCTGACAAAAATTAGATTGATCCTTCGTACTTCTAGAAGCCTGGGATCGTCTACAATCATTTTAGAATGTTCAAAAACATTTCTAAAGACACCCTATAAGTAGGAGTTGAGTTGAGGTTGAGAATTATTGGGTTTACATGACGAAAAAGCAATTCAAATGCCAGAGAGCTGAGCTACGATTTCCGCTGAATTGGATCGAATTTTCGGTTGGGTGTTGGTGATGTCTAAAAGGAAGATAATGCGCATTCTGACAAAATTTGCTTGAAAATCGGGCATTCCTAGACGCTTGGGGCTACAACTTTTCTATTTAGAATGTCCAAAAATGTATTTTTTTTACACAAGTTGAGGGGGGGATGAGTCGAGGTTGAGACGGGTTGGTCTCAAGAGTTTGACTTGACGCCAAAGCAAGGGCTTTAAGGTTTGGTGGCTACTATAGGGGACATCTGTTAAGGAGCTCAAGTTGGCCAAGGGGAAAATTTTTAAATTTTCTAGAATACGTTGGTATTCTTGTTTTAAAGCCTCACATCAGAGTAAAAACAGGTTGGAAAAAATTCCAGGGGGTCTTGCTATTTATTAAAGACTAATCTAAGCAATTTTTACTGCAGGCAACGATAAACATACTGCAGGCAAACCCTCTCCCAAAAAGCAGAGATGTACCGTACCCCAAGGTCTTCAGCGTTTGATGGTAAAGAAAAGAAAAAGAGTTATCCTTAAATTTTTATTAAAAAATCAGGAAGGGATTTCTATAATGAAAAGCCTCAAATTCAGAGAACGTATTGGTATCCAGATCTGTAAGGGTACGAGACGTGTTCGTAGGTGAGGGGAAGTTCGTGCCTTCTGTAGATCTGGTGTTCAGGCTGAGCGTAGCTGAGTTCGTTTCCGTAGTAGGGGTATCCGTAGACGTAGGGTTTGTCTTGGTATTGCTTTCCGTAGAAAGGGTACTCGTAGCCGGTTCTGTAGGTGTGGGCGATGTCGTAGATGTGAGGGTACTCGTTTCTGTACATTTCAGGGTAAAATTGTTTCTCCTGTCCGTAGGGGTAGACGTAGGAAGACATGTGTTTGCCATAGAAGGGGTACTCTTGTCTGTAAACTGGGGTACGTTCGCCGTAGACTCCGCTGTAAAGGTACGGGAAAGCGCGGAGGATCTGCTGTCCGTAGTATTTCTGTCCGACTGGGATTTCACGGAAAAGATCGCTTTCGACGTTTCCGACGACTCCGAGGTCACGGACTGGCTTGTAGAGTTGAACGACGGGGACTTCTGTCAGGATCGGTTTTGAGAGTTTTTCGACTGGGATTTCGGTCTTGAGCACAGGAGTTCTCAATTCAGCTCCGTGAATTCCTTCAGTCTGAAGACCCTGTTCGATTCCAACGAAAATTGGTTTTCCGGTGATTCCAACGATACCTTCACGGCCAGCAACACTAAAAGCATTTATATATTAAAATGGTCCCAAATTGACGAAGAATGTTTACCCTCTTCCTGACAACAATCCCGAAGTCCAAAGTTTTCCTTCTTTCTGGGCTACTGGTCCGAAACCAACATTTCTGCCTTGATGGACGCCGATCAATCCTCCAGGAATGTAAACTTTTCTGTAAAATACGTTCTTCACTGATGATTAAGGATTGTCATCGGGGAACAAAGGGCTATTGTGTGGTTTTTGAATGAGCTTGGATGGCTAACACCTTGGTACACTAAGTGAAAAAACAAAATAATTACCCATATTCTGGGAGTAATCCGGCAGAAGCGAGTCCGATAAAGGCAAAGAGAACCTAAAATAGCACATTATTAATATGTACATTTTTTGGTCATTTTATATACTAACGAGAGGATTCATGTTGATTTGGATCCTTTTGTGAAACTGATTTCGATTGTGCGAAATTCTTCTTTTATAGTAACGTAGAAAATTAATATCTCATCAAAGACTGGACAAATAATTCATTAGCGGATGGACCTCGAAAAACAAGCACGAATAATTAGCTAATTATAACTGCTAGATCTTTTTGAAGTTACTTAAAAACTAAGAATAAAGCATGAGTGACCTTCCGGGCCCTTTTGCAGTTTAGTTTATTGAACGACTCTGCCTTTTTAGAAACAGCGGTTGAGCGGTATCATGTTTGAAAATATAAAAATTTTTTAAAGTACCTACTGGAGCTGCAGAATTGTCATAAAGCTCAATATCATCTGGAGTTGCTGACCTAGAAAACTTAAATTTGGCGCATTTATTTGTTATACCACTAGGATGAAGGTTCCCGTGCCAAAAGTTTTTGTAAAATAACACTTTTTTTTTTTTTTTTTTTTTTTGGAAATAAAATAGAACCCTCATTGGGGATTCTTGCTCCAGTTATTGGGTGTTTATGGGTCCTCGGAACGGATAGAAGATTTCAGGGAAATAAAAATTTGTAATAAAAGAAAAAAAAATGAAGAAAAAAAAAAGTTTTAATTAATAGATCTGAGGAGTAGGGATCAGAAATGCTGGAAGGTAGAGAAGAGCGTACTATCCATCAAAAAGAATTTTTTCAAAGTCATGACTATAATTGAGGCGCTCAGGGTACGAAGGGCGAACTCGACAAAACGTAGTTTCGAGATATTCGCATTTTAAAGTTTCGGTTTTTACGTATTTAAAGGGGAAAAAATGGCGAACTCAACATAAAAATTATATGGGTGTATTCACCAAGAGGTCTAGAATCGAAAATGAAAAAAAACTGGAGGACCCTTCCTCAAAAACCCGACGTCGAGGGTATCACAATAACTTCTTTAAGGAAGTTAAAAAAATTTGTCCGATGTCGAGTTCGCCCTTCGTACCCGGAGCGCCTCAATTTTGCTTCATGTTCGCCAAATTTACAGTATCTGAAAAAGAGTCTTCTGAAGGAAAAGATTATCAGCGGAATAATCTTTGGCTGTAATGAGGTTGTCGGTGGTGCCGGCCGTCCGTCTCCCCTTTTTCGGAACGACTTCACCATTCATCTGATTATCACCAAATCATCCAGGATTGAACATGAAGGGATATGTTATTCCATACGTTGCCTTTATTAAGATTTAGTGAATATTCTAAGACGAAGCAATTAGGCTAATACTGTAGATTTTCATAAGTGGGTCTTGTTTTGATGGGATATTAATTGTTTCCAAAAATGGTATAAAAGACAAATTTTGAACGTTTGAAATCAGTTTCCTCCTAGGATCCAAATCAACATGAATCCTCTCGTGAGTTAATAATAACAAATAAAAAATAACAAAAATTTATTCTTAATATTCAATATTTATTTTCGTTTCTTTAATTTCAGGTGCTTTTCGCCTTTGTCGGACTCGCTTCCGCTGCATTGATCCCTGAATCTAGGTAACTGCTTAATTTTTGCTTTTGGAAAACATTCATAATTTTGATGTTTATAGGGAAGGAGGTTTCATCGGATATCAGATTCCGGTTGGAGGCGCACAAATCGGCCTCGAACCAGTCTACAAAGAAGGATCCCTTTACCCGTGGACTTCAGGATTGACTGCTGAGCGAGGGTAAGTTTATGATCGCTTTTTAGATATTAGAAATGTAATATAAAAAATTGCAGTGTTGCTGGCAAAGGAGGAATCTTCCGCGTCGTTGGAAAGCCCATTGGTGTTCAGACTGAAGGAATCCAGGGTGTTAAAGGCGTCGAAGGTCCGTTTTTGGGAGGTTCTACCCAGTACACCAAAACTCCTCTTCTTAAGACCGACATCCCAGTCGTCTCCGTCGAAAAAGTCGTCAAGCCCATCGTGACTGAGCAAACCGTCACCGAAGTCCCCGTCGTTCAACTCTACAAGCCAGTCCGTGACCTCGGAGTCGTCGGTAACGTCGAAAGCGATCTTTTCCGTGAAATCCCAGTCGGACAGAAATACTACGGACAGCAGATCCTCCGCGCTTTCCCGTACCTTTACGGCGGAGTCTACGGCGAACGTACCCCAGTTTACAGACAAGAGTACCCCTTCTATGGCAAACACATGTCTTCTTACGTCTACCCCTACGGACAGGAGAAACAATTTTACCCTGAAATGTACAGAAACGAATACCCTCACATCTACGACATCGCCCACACCTACAGAACCGGCTACGAGTACCCTTTCTACGGAAAGCAATACCAAGACAAACCCTACGTCTACGGATACCCCTACTACGGAAACGAACTCAGCTACACTCAGCCTGAACACCAGATCTACAAAAGGCACGAACTTCCCCTCACCTACGAACACGTCTCGTACCCTTACAGATCTGGATACCAATACGTCCTCTAAATAAGAGGCTTCTCATCATCGAAATTTCATCATGAAAATTTCTAAATAAAGACATTCAAATAATATTTATCTAATTTTTTTTCCCAATTTTACATTATGACAATTTTCAGTTGTTTAGATCTTAATTTTTACTAAGTATTTCACAAAATACCATATTGAAGAGTTATTTTTGGAGCATCCGAAATCTAAATCCTTTTTTTACACTTGGGCATTTCCCATGATATTCAAAAAATAATATTCTGAAGCACCACTGGCTAAGAAAATTCATTTCCTAAAAACTTTACGAAATAAAAATTAATAAATTAAGCCCAATAATGAGGAAGAAATGATTAATAACGGGTATCTCACGACTCGTTTCGTATAAAGCCACGTCAGGTGTGCCACAATCTATCTTTTTTACTGGGCCTACATCCCTATAGGGTTTAATAGGGGTAGGGTTAGAAAAATCTTCTTATTCAGCCACGCAGTTTCAAATGGTTCCCCAAGAGATAGAGCCTCTCTCGCCACCTTAATATTGGTTATCGCTTATGACTGTCAGATTATTACAACAGAAAGAAAATTCAGAAGTCTTCCTGCGCAGTCTTTCTGCCTCGTGGCATTTTTCCGTTTCTTTAGATGCTATTTTTCGTTGTTCATCAATTTCTATTATTACTTTCAAAACCGAGTAAAAAGAGGAAAAGAGTAGAAAAAAAAGTGGGCCCCAGTGGTTTTCGAATCTACAACCTTGGGGTTTCTAGAACGCACTACCAATTGAGCTATGGAAGCATAGGTGAAAGAGTGCCCTTTGATCTATTCCTATACCAGATGTTTTCAAAGCTACTTTTTTCTCATTTCCCCTTATTTTTATTGAAATGCTATCCAGGAAGACAGCACAGCATTGCAGTAGCAAGTAAAACCTCCTGATTCAACCCCAATTCCTCGCTTTACTCACAGCCTAACTATTCTCTCGTTCAAATTTTTATAGTTTGACCACTATTTTTTTTTCGAAAATTTTTCTAAGCGTCAAGGTAGAAATAATGGGCTCTTTGGCCTAGGGATGTGCCTCTCGTAATGGGTAGAAGTATAAAATTTCTCCCGGCTAAAAAAAAAAATAATAATTAAAAAGTGGCAATTTTTTTACACCAAAAATTTGTCAAAAATATAAGGAGTAATTGGTGAAAGTTTGATGAAAATCGGACGAACGGTTCGGCCGCAGCAAATTTTTTAAAATTTCAAACAGACATATCTCCGCCATTTTTTCGAAATTCAAAAATCGCCCTCGTTACATTCTTCTTCACCGGCTAAAGAAATTTGTGTGAAAACTTTGTGAAAATCGGATGAAAACTGTGGCCGTAAAGTGTCCCCGAAAAAAAATGCGACGGCCGGCCGGAACCACAGACAAAGTTGAGATCGGTGTAGATCCATATTCGAATTTACCCTCATGGGTCTGGAAGACCTCTCCCCAAAAACCCGACGTGGAGGGTATCACAATAACTTCTTTAAGGAAGTTAAATTGTGGATTTGGCAGTTTTCCCGTAGCAAAGTACCTGAACCCCTAGTCTT
This sequence comes from Orius insidiosus, assembly GCA_014119065.1. Taxonomy (NCBI): domain Eukaryota; kingdom Metazoa; phylum Arthropoda; class Insecta; order Hemiptera; family Anthocoridae; genus Orius; species Orius insidiosus. The sequence continues at coordinate 182,965 of JACGAQ010000189.1, read as the reverse complement.
ATTACAACCGTTTACCACTTAATTTGAATGGGATATTTTATTATTGTAAGGTTTTAACAACTTTCGTTGACCATTTTGATCGAGCTATTGATTATAAAAGCGCTGAAAAAGCAACTTTTCCAAGAACTTAAGTTTCATTTTTTTGGGATATCAACCTTCTCGGCTCTACAAGCTTTCATGTTGATATGAATTCTAAGAGAAAAATGTTTTCAAAAATTCTCATTTTATAGAACCACTGAATATTAATATCCCATCAAGGGACATCACAAATAAATCATTAACGGTTGAATGTGAAAAACAAACACATATTACATAATTACCTATTTCGGATGGATTTTCCTAAAATAGAATAATTATTATTTATTACTTTTTTCAAGTATTAATTTTAAAAACAACTTTTATTTGCGCCTATCTAAAAATTATGGGTCTTGACCGAAATTTCCTAAAAGAAGAGTAAGAACGTCAATTTGATTCAGAAGAAGAAGAAGATGTGCAAAATGTATGGAATAAGATTTCCATCAAAACTGATTATACCTATACATTTTTCATGTAGGGCCAATGGTTTCGGAGATAAAAGGGTTTAAAGTTTAAAGTGACAAACAGATCTACGCAATTTTAGCGATTTCGATAAAAGCTCTCGAAATTTTTAGAGTAGTGACCCAAAAACCTTACATGGAGGGTAATACAATAACTTATCTTTTAGAAAATTAAAAACACCCTAAGGTGAAAATATTTCGTTAACACCATCGAGGAGCAATTTTTCTTAGCGGCACATCTTTTAATGGGATATTAATTATATTCCAAGATGGTATAAAAGACAATTTTTGAACATTCGAAATCAGTTTCCAACCAGGATCCAAATCAACATGAATCCTCTCGTAAGTGCAACTATCAAAATTTATGAAGCCTAAAAATTTGAGATTACTTAAATAACGGATTTATAATTTCAGGTGCTTTTCGCCTTTGTCGGACTTGCTTCCGCTGCATTGATCCCTGAATCTAGGTAACTGCTTAATTTTTGCTTTTGGAAAACATTCATAATTTGGATGTTTATAGGGAAGGCGGTTTCATCGGATATCAGATTCCGGTTGGAGGCGCACAAATCGGCCTCGAACCAGTCTTCAAAGAAGGATCCCTTTACCCGTGGACTTCAGGATTGACTGTTGAGCGAGGGTAAGTTTATGATCGCTTTTTAGATATTATAAATGTAATATGAATATTTGCAGTGTTGCTGGCAAAGGAGGAATCTTCCGCGTCGTTGGAAAACCCGTTGGTGTTCAGACTGAAGGAATCCAGGGTGTTAAGGGAGTCGAAGGTCCGTTTTTGGGAGGTTCTACCCAGTACACCGATGCTCCTCTTCTTAAGACCGACATCCCAGTCGTCTCCGTCGAAAAAGTCGTCAAGCCCATCGTGACTGAGCAAACCGTCACCGAAGTCCCCGTCGTTCAACTCTACAAGCCAGTCCGTGACCTCGGAGTCGTCGGAAACGTCGAAAGCGATCTTTTCCGTGAAATCCCAGTCGGACAGAAATACTACGGACAGCAGATCCTCCGTGCTTTCCCTTACCTTTACGGCGGAGTCTACGGCGAACGTACCCCAGTTTACAGACAAGAATACCCCTTCTATGGCAAACACATGTCTTCCTACGCCTACCCGTACGGACAGGAGAAACAATTGTACCCTGAAATGTACAGAAACGAATACCCTCACATCTACGACATCGCCCACACCTACAGAACCGGCTACGAGTACCCTTTCTACGGAAAGCAATACCAAGACAAACCCTACGTCTACGGATACCCCTACTACGGAAACGAACTCAGCTACACTCAGCCTGAACACCAGATCTACAAAAGGCACGAACTTCCCCTCACCTACGAACACGTCTCGTACCCTTACAGATCTGGATACCAATACGTCCTCTAAATAAGAGGCTTCTCATTTTCGAAATTTCTTAATGAAAATTTCAAAATAAAGAAAGAAGAGTATTACACGTTTTTTTCCTTCTCAACCTTCAGTTCTCTTCAAACCATAATAGTTTAGCTCAGTCGAATACTTTTTAAAAACTATTATTTTGAAAAGTTTTTACGACTTAATAAAGTTAAAATAAAAAAAAAGCTATGGTAATGGATATTCAATAAGCTTTTTAACTTCATTAGTGTCTTGTGGATCTTTTAAGGCGTCGTTATCTTTACAACGCCATTGGATAACCGCGCGTTTATGATCACTGAGGCCCCCAGAGTAAGATGAGAATTGAATTAGCACTTTAACAAGACCACATAAATTGAATTATATATAAAAAAAATCTTTGAAACGTAAAAAAAATGAAGTTAAAAGCCGAAAAAATTTTGAGTCCTTTTCATTTCTTTATTAGGTCACGGTTGACAATAAAATTGGGGATTCCGGGTTATACAAAAGGCTTTAATGTAATAACAAGGGAGAAAATGGAAGCGGAATCAATAGATCTGATTTATAAGCCATCGGGATTTTCCCTTTCTGTCGAATGTTTTAATCAGGGCGTTGTCACCCTTTTCTTCAAAACGAAGATTCCTCACATTAATCGAATCAAAAGCCTGTCAACAAATTAGCTTTTTATTGGTCGAAAACCAATTTTTTGTGGGTAATAAAAAATTAAGTTCTGCTCTATTTTAAAGAGGGTTAAATTTATTCCTGGCTAAATAATCCTTTGGAAAGCCCTTTCCGAGCCTTCCGGACTAAAGCAAAGTTCATCCGTCTTACGAAACCCACAATTTGTCAATTTAAGCTTCGAGGGTTTACTGTTCAAGAGTTTCTGAAGGAAAAAAAAGTAGAAAAAGAACAACCTTTCGAGTTTTCACGATATACTAATAAAAATAAAATAATCCTCAAAATTTGACTCTTCTTTTATGTCATCTTGCTCACTGTCTAAGCGAAATTCAGCAAGGTCAAGGAGGGCTATTGTTTAATTTGAACGTTTCTAGAAATGAACCTTTTCTTACACATTCTTAATGGACGAGTCGCTAAAACCTATGGATTTTGAGATATTTCAATATGTGGCTTGATATGATGGTTTTTTCGTATTCATATTTGAAGATATCTCGTTAACGGGTCGTCGGATTTCCATTTTACCTGACTTGTTGGAAAGCTCATTGAGTGGAGCACAAAATTGGACTTAATGGTTGAGTCGCTAAAACCTATAGGTTTTGAGATATTTCAATATGTAGCTTGATATCATGGTTTTTGCCTATATCTGAAGATATCTCGAGAACGGATGGTCCGATTTCCATTTTATTAGAAGTTTTGGAAAGCACATTGAGTGGGGCACAAATGTGGACTTAATGGTCGAGTCGCTAAAACCTATGAATTTTGAGATATTTCAATATGTAGCTTGATATCATGGTATTTGCCTATATCTGAAGATATCTGGAGAACGGATCGTCCGATTCCCGTTTTACTAGACTTTTTGGAAAGCTAATTGAGCGTTTTAAAAAGATAGAGGGTAAATAAAATTAAAATAATTTTTATTTATTTAGGGTACATATCACAATATCACTTTTAGGCACGAGATTGTAATTAAAACTAAAATGAAAGATTTTTTGATTAAATCGGTTGAAGGAGCTCTTCTGGAAACGATAATGAGGAAACAATGCAAATTGGACGTTATTGCCACTTTCTGATCAATCAAGGGTCGCAACCACAAATCGGAGGGGAGATAAACGGTTCGATAATTTTGGTTTTAAGGGTATAAAGAATTAATGGTAAATTCGCTGGAAAAACATGGACGTTTGTGAGCTTCTTCCGTTTGTGAGGGTCGAATATCTCTCGACGGCTTCTTTCGCGGCTTCTAGATCTTGGACGCTATTGATTTCTTTTCGAAATTTCAGCCTATCTAGAAGATTTGGATGGTCAGGAGTAGACCTGCTGGCCCTCGAGTACAGCAATTCGATGACATCTTCATCGGTCATATAATACCTCTGCCTCTTCTCCGGCCAAGACCAAGAAGCCGACCAGCTATCATCTCCTTTAACTGTAAAAAAACAAACAATTTTTTAAAAATACTTCTAAAAAAACTAATAAGACTTTTTATGGAGAATGGGTTTATTGGCCAGAGCTTTTGCTCGCTTCTCAAGGACTTTATGTAACAGCCCTGACATCAAAGAGGGCGAAACAGCTTCGTGCTTTTATCGTATTATTTTCTTAACTTCCTTTAACTTAAAAGGTTTAACTTTTTTGTTTCTATTTTTCTATTTAGGTTTTTCTATTCTTAATTTTGAATCTAAAATTTAATAAGAAGTTGCACAACAACGAATCTAAAAGCATTTATTCAACTTTGTCGTGCGATTTTTGGATTTGCAAAACTGAATTTTCAATTAGAGAACTCTCGATATTCGTGACTCATTTTATATTGACCAAGAATTTTTTTTTTTGAATCTCATATTTATCCAATATATGATTTGATTAACCTGATACCTACTGTAAAAATTTAGTAATATTTTTTTAAAAAGCTATTTTTTCAATAAAGGAGAAAAAAAGAAGTTACCTTCGGCAATAAAAGCGATGAAAATTGACAGATATAGAAGTCTTGAAAAAAATCTTCCCTTTTCTTTCTGTAAAATAAAATAAAAGTAAATTAAAAGCCCTTGACCTCTTTCCAATCGCTTGTGGAGTACCTACGAAGGATTTTTTTAAAAGTGAATTTATCATCCATGGCAAAGAGAAGGCATGAGAATTTTTTTTTTCGAGTAGGAGGTTTTCCACGCCCTGAAAAGTTAATTTTTTCACCTCAAATATTAAGAAACACCGTTTTTTTTACTCTCTCTCTCATCTTACCTCATAGTGGAAAACGCGAAAAAAAAATTTACGACTAAATTTTTAAACTTTCGATAAATCATCCTGTAGAAAATTTTACAGCATTTATTTATTCTGAAAATTTTCCTAATAGCTTGAAAAAGGTAAAAAATTTGATTTCCTCTTTATCTTATCAAGTAAAAGAATCTTCTGGGAATCAGGGCATGAATCCTTTGAAGATATCCTTTTCCTTTCGTTTTCATTACTGATTCGAAAGAATTAGCGCTGTGATCTAATACCCAATTATGCGTTTTTTAATGTTTCTTGAAAGTACTAGTTTGAAGAGCTTCCAACAAAAAACTCCAGAGAAGTAACAATATATGAGGGGGAAGTATATCGGAGGGGAAAGTATAAGGGAGGGGAAGTACAACGGAGGGGGAAGTATAAGGGAAGGGAAGTATAACGGAGTGTGAAGAATTTTTTTTCCGAAAAATGTTCCGAGTTTTTTTTCCCGAAAATTTTTTAAGTTTTTTTTCGAAAATTTTTCAAAGTTTTTATCAAGTTAGAAATAATGGGATTTTTGCCCAAGGGAGGTCCCTCTCGCGGTGGAAGAGTGAAATTTCTCCCTACTAAAATGAAAATTAATGTTAAAAAAATAATATTATTTTTTCACCAAAAATTCTTAAAAAATATAATGAGTAATTGGTGAAAATTTGGTAAAAAACGGACCAACGCAACGGTTCAGACGAAGCGAATTTTTTAAAATTTCTAACAGACATATCTTCGCCATTTTTTCGAAATTCAAAAATCACCCACGTTAGTTTCTTGTTCACCGACTAAAGAAAATTTGGTGAAAATCAGTTGAAAAATGTGGCCGTCAAGTGTTCCGGAAAAATGCTACGGACGGACGGCTAAAATTATAAGGAAGATAAAAAAATTAAGTCGCGGGATCGAAATTTCCAAAGACATAAAGAAAATGAGGTTGCGTAACAACGATAATTAATCTTATAATCTATAATCAAACAGAAAACATTCTAAAAATTTTCCTTTCCCAAAACTCAAAGAACTGAATTTTTTTTTTTTTCTTTCGAGTTTTCCACTGTTCTTTGGACAAAATTTTACTTTTTTACCGGACTTCTGGGCGCTTCTCCCTGAATTTCTTTTCTCAAATAATTTTCTGTCGTATTTTACTGTTATTTGGCCAAGATTTCGCCGGTTTTTCTGCGTTTTCTACGTTTGTTTAGCCTAATTTTCATGCGTTTTCCACATTATTTGGCCTGATATTCCTCAAAGGTAGACAAAATTAAAGTCATCATTAAAATTTGAAACGGGATTGAACAGCCAAAATTCCCAATCGAAAATAAACTTCCTTAAAGTTATTGTTTTACCCTCCATGTAAGGTTTTTGGGGAAGGGTCTTCCTGACCCCGAAGGGTCAAATCGAATTTTTTTTTGTTGAAGATGGAAAAGTATTTCGGCTGTGAAATGTTCCAGAAAAAACAACCGGCTGAAAATTCCCAAATAACCTAATATGGAGAGTGATACAATAGCATCGGTTTGAAAAAAAAAAAAAAAAAAAAAAAAAAAAAAAAGAAAGAAAAGAAAAAAGTACCTGAGCGAACATATTGGCTGCCGGAGTTGCTCTGGAAGGCTCGACCTCTTAGAAAGTGAACGGCCGCAGTTGTGACAAAACGTTCTCCCCCACGAAGGACGAAGGTCAAAAAGGATTTTTCTAGATTGTACCGCTTTTTTTCTTCTCTCTTATTTCCCTCAACGCACATAAGTCGGAACTAGATGTGAAAGTGACCTCCGCCACCTCTTCTTACCCCCCACCCGCTCAATCTGACACACCAAAATCTTACGTGATTTACGTACTTGACGTAATCCTCACTTTTCATTAGATGGCACTGAATATACTAATAGTATATAATCCATATAAAATCATAATATTTTATTACCGTAATATGATAAAGGCTTTTGTAAAACAATCCTTGCCTTTTACCTATTGTTAAGAGGATCAATGTCATAATTTTAGTCCTTAAACTTTATTGCTCACCATTTCGTATAAAAGTAAAACCATTTTTGAATTTGAAGGTCTTTTTTATTGAAAAATTGTATACTTTCAAGAAAATTAGAGCTGATATGGACAATCTACGATTGTTTAAAAAAAAAGATTATGGAGATTTGTGAGGGTCGAGGGTCGAGATAAAATTTCTAAAAGTTATTGTATTACCCTCCATGGAGAGGGTTGTCTGTGGTGCCTGTTTTTCCCGGAAACTTCACAGCAGATGTTTTATATTTTAAAAATGCCACAGCAAAATAAATAATGACCCTGCGGTAGCAGGGACTAAAAGGTAGATTTCTTTTCATGATTAAAATTAAAATGTATAAACACAAAATATATAATTATGTTATAAAAATGATGATATAAGAAAAATTGCGCCACTGAGCCCCTAGAAAAACATCTGATAATTTTATTAATAAAATATTTAATAATTTCCCGGTATAAATTCAAATTTTTTTTAAAGTTTAGCTAGTTCAATATTTTGCGCCTGGCTCGTCCAAACCTGGTTTAATTAATTTTTTACACGCCCTCGCAGAGGTCTTAAAGTTTTTTTTTGCAAAAGGACTAGGATTTCAATAGAAAATACCAATTTTGTCTTTTAAGCCCTAAGTAAAGTAGGTGAATCGCTGGTCCGATTTCAGCCATTAACGAACTCGTCCGAGCTATTGAGATAAAAGCTCTAAATACCGGATATCGTCACCCTCACATTAAAATTGCTCCAGTTATCGTGCTATATATATATATATATATATATATAAACTTTTCAACTGAGGATGGTTTTGGGGTCCAGGAGGTATGAAACGAAAAACGTATAGAAAATTTTTTGAATCTGCGACTACTTGGTACATTACAATAGGTAGATTTTTGAAGAAAAGAAATCTACCTAAAAATGTTAAATAAATTATTTGTTTCTGACGCATGATTTAACAGAAAAAAACAACCTTTTTTCTACCTTTTTCCTGCGAGTGATTGGCAATTTTATTTTCCACCTCTCGTCTAGCCGGGATAATATAGCTCGAGCACGTCTTTCTTTTCATTTTCGTCAGTGTCGCCTCAGCAGAAAAAAAACTCAAAATTTACCGTCCTTTCTTCACGATAAATGAGGAAAAGTCGATCAGCCTCTAAATAATCAAGATTTTTAGAATTCTTTCTCTATAAAAAAATATTTCGATTTGTAGTGGCAGGTGTGCTAAGGCGAAAGGGACTTTTCACAAATGGATATTCGGATCCTTTCGTACAAACCCTCCCAAAAAATACAATAATTTTCATTTCTTACAAAGGATTTAATATCAAGAAAAATTAAAACTTGTTCATGTTTTAGAGAAGCAGCATTTGGCTTTAATGGCGAGAAACGCCTCCCCTAATAGCCTTAAAAGGTAAATTTTATTTGTGCAAAATCCATTAAAACAAAGATATTTTAGACTTTTAGCCAGGGACCAAAAGCCAGATTTTCTTTTCTTATGCGATTTACTAAATCTTTTTTTACTTCCTTAAAGAAGTTATTGTGATACTCTCCACGTCGGGTTTTTGAGGAGGGGTCTGTTTGAAATTTTAAAAAATTCGCTGTGGCCGAACCGTTAATCCAATTTTCACCAAATTTTCACCAATTATTCCTTATATTTTTTTAAAATTTTTGGTGTAATAAAATTGCCACTTTTTAATTATTAATTTTTTTAGAAGGGAGAAATTTCATACTTCTACCCATCACGAGAGGCACATCCCTAGGCCAAAGAGCCCATTATTTCTACCTTGACACTTAAAAAAATTTTCAAAAAAAAAGAAGAACTTCAAACTTTTTAAAAACCCGGAAATTTTTTCGAAAAAAAAAAACTAGGAAAATTTTTTGAAAAAAAAAATCAGCTCCCCCTCCCTTATACTTCCCTCTCTGTTATACTTCCACTCCCATATACTTCCCCCTCCGTTTTACGTCCCCTCCGTTATACTTCCCCCTCCAAAAACTTCCCCCTCCTATATTGTTACTTCTCATTAAAGAAGTTTTCGTTGGAAGCTCTTCAACCAGTACTTTTTATGAGGAATGCTCTTCAGTCCTTCTTTTGTATCTTTTGTACAAAAATGACCTTTTTTTGGGTGAAAAAATGGGCTATTTGTTCTAATAAATTATTTAATTTAAAAAAAAAAGCAGTACAAATTGTGAACTAGATAATTTAGGTGTTTCTTTTAGTAGTTTCGACGGGGGTGAGACATAGAAATTAAGTTGGCGTTGATATGGCTGGTGGGTTGGTAGAAATGTTGGTTTTGAGGTACGTTTCCCAAGAGGTAACCTCTGTATCCGTTAGCAGAGTTTTCGTTTCCATATCTAGGAGTTTGATCGTAGTTTTGTTGATGGACGTCTCCAAAATTTTGAAATCCTCGACTGGCGTGTTGGCGGTGAAGAAGCGTTCCCACGGGGTAACTCTGTCGGTTATCAATGTTGACGTTTTGATAATCGTGCGAACTCCTTTCGTTCGATCGAATCTGGTAGTCCGGTGAAATCTGGGGATTTTGCCTCTGATACATCTGGACATCTCCGAAGCCACCGTAGCCATGAGGGCGGGACGAACCCCTCACTCCTCCCGGAGAATCATGGGCGATTCTATAACTGTAGCCTCCTCCATCAGAATTTGCTAAAGTGTGAAAAAAATTTTTGTTAACAATTAAAAAAAATAACTGCGGCCTGAATGAAATTTGAGACGGACGGCCGACACCACAGACAACCTCATGACCGGCAAAGTTCACTAATCCGGAAGACCCTTTTTCAGATACCGTACCTCGGAGGGTAACACAGTAACTAGTGAAGAAGTTAGAAAAAACTAAAGCTAATCAACGATTAAAATAATAATTAAAGCAAGGTAGGGGTAAGACAGGGAAAAATCAATTATCTAAATGTCACTATTTTCTGCGGTCTTACCCCACTTTCCCCTAAATCAACACAGGTATCACAGTAAATTCTGAAGAAGTTAAAAAAACTAAAGCTAATCAACGATTAAAATAATAATTAAAGCAAAGTAGGGGTAAGACAGGGAAATAAAAATTACCTAAATGTCACTATTCTCTGAGGTCTTACCCCACTTTCCCCTAAATCAACAATTAAATGATACCGTACCTCGGAGGGTATCACAGTAACTTCTTTGAAGAAGTTAAAAAAACTAAAGCTAATCAACGATTAAAATAATAATTAAAGCAAAGTAGGGGTAAGACAGGAAGATATCAATTACCTAAATGTTACCTAAACTATTCTCTGAGGTCTTACCCCATTTTCCCCTTAATCAACAATTCAATTGAAATTTTATTATTGTATCAAAAAAAGTTTATTTTTATTACTTACAGACACTAATGTGACTGGTGGCACTTTGAGATTGTGCGGCGGCGAAGATGCTTAACGAAATAAACAAAACCTGGACAAAAAATTAACAAACTTTTTATTTACTCTTAAAAAAAGATCGAAATTTTACCTCATAGACCATTTTGAATTGGACTTTGACGTTTTTATTCCATGACTAAATGTATTTATAGGAGGGTAACCAAGGTAAATCCCTTCCTCCACGCGATTTCGTGGGGATTTTTAAGTCTTTTCGGTATCGCATTTCATTTTCGCACTGCGTAAAACGATAGAATTAACTAATCCTTTTAATTCTCCACTATTGTAATCCATATATGAATCCTTGTTTTATAGAGACCCTTGAACCAATTGAGGCGGTAGGAGGAAAAGGGGCACATGAGCTCATGTGCCCTTTTTCGGGAGATTGCATTTTTCGCATCCTTACTTTTAATAATAATAGTGAACAAAGGTCAAAACGATCCGACAAAAATAATTGGTCGAGCTACTTCTATGTAGTATACAATATTGGAATTTTATCGTCATCCGTAAATCTCATTTCATAAGCAAAGTTAGTTGCGTCTTATAGTCAATCATGAGTGGTATAGCGACAAGCAGTGTTTCAGTAGTTTCGAGGAGGAAAAGGCCCCTTAGAAAACAAGAATGGAGAAGAGAGAAGAATAAAAGTGCGCGTCAATCTGGACAGGCGTTTGAAGATTACAAAGGCGTCAAACACGCAGGAAAAAAATTTGAATTCGTTTCATCGTGTTGTCAGAAGAAGTGTTCAGAAAAAGTAAGTAAGGAAAAGCAAGAAGAACTTTTTTCTACCTTTTGGGAAAGTGGTAACAAATTTGTGCAAGACACAGTTTTATCAAATTGTATGAATTGTAGGCCATCACAGACTAAGAAAGTTGACGCAAAACTAAAAAGAAACTTTATTTGGGCATACAAAATCCACATAAATTCTACGAATGTGGATGTATGCAGGGAGTTTGTTTTAAGACTATACCAAATATCTTTGAAACGACTGCGTAATGTGAGAGATAAATCCATTAGCAATGTTTCCCTTCAAGACAAAAGGGGACACCATAAAAATAGGCCTCATAAGCTAGAATGTAATGTCTACCCGCTTCTCGAAAGACACCTCCTCTCGATCCCTCATAAGAAAAGTCACTACTGTTCTCACAAGACGAATCTTAACTATTTCGATAATCCAGAATTGAATGTGAAAAAACTGCACGACCTATTTTCTAAATTTTACAAGGAAGAAACCCACCAGAACCTACGTATGAAGTATAAGACATACTTTAAATACTTTAGTCAACACTGCAACTTTGCGTTTCGTGCCCCCAAAACTGATGTGTGTGATTTTTGCTCAAAAGCTAAAACCATTTTGGCAGTTAATCCGAACGACCGCATAAAGCTTGATTTTGCCCTTCACGAGAGGAAAGTTGCTGCCCACAAGACTTTAAAAGACCAGCTGATCGAGCGAGCGAAAACCGATGAAACCATTCTTGTAATCGAATTTGACTATGGGCAAAACTACCCCATCCCGAAGCTGAACGTGACCGACCAGTTTTATAAGCGGCTGCTCTGGTTGTATGTATTAAACATTCATGTGTACAATGACAACTCATCATTTTTTTACTGCTTTATGGAAGGTTATTCAAAGAAAGGAGCCAACTCAGTGATTTCGTTCTTGTTTGAAGTCCTTAAGAAGATGTTAACGAAGTATAAGCAATGCACTGAGATTTACTTGCTTTCAGATAACTGTGGTGGGCAAAACAAAAATAAAACCATGACTCAGTTTTGTTGCTGGTTGGCGAAATCTAAAAATATTGTTGTCACACAGTTATTTCCGGTCAGAGGACACTCATTTTCTGTTTGTGACCGTAACTTTGGCACTATAGCGAAAGCTTTAAAAGGAAAAGAAAAGATATCCACTGCCAAGACGTACCTTTCGGCAATGGTTTTGGCTAGAAAAATTGGAGAAAAACCTTATGAAGTCATAATGGACCCAACTCTGATTGTCGACTGGGAGAAGGGACTATCTCATTTATTCAGAAGTCATCCAGCGCCTATCTCAAAAGGAGTAAAATTCTTAATTCGAAAATACGTCATAATCAGAGCATCTTCATTCGGTTTGCTTTCTGCTTCTTCAGTTTACTCCCACTCCCAGTCATTCATTGACTTCGACTTCTTTAAAGACAGGCTGCAGACAATTCAACCCCTCAATTTAACTAAAGTTTCACCGTCCAAGATAAATGAGAGTAAGAAGAAAGATGTTCGAGGTCTCTACCCATATCTCACTGCACCCAGCATCGCGTGGATTGAAAGAATCTTAGCAGAAACAGATGGTTCTCAAAGTGGAAGAGAAGATGACGTAGAAGATGAAGACAAATATTCTGACCTTGACCTCGATGAAGATAGTACGAGTGACTGATTTTTTTTTTTTACGTACCTATTGGAAGATTTTTCGTTTAGGTATTTTTGTTTAAGAATTCATCAAGTATTTTGTTTAAAAAAATTAAATTTATGTTTAATACAGTTCAATATTGGTCATTTAATAATTTATTTCCTTATTTAAGAGAAAAATAATTAATCATAACCCGTTCTCCGGAAAAGGGGCACATAAAGTGCTCTCATTATTTCGCTTATAATTAATTTTCTATCAACTCAATTTCTTTATCATTGTTGGTTTTGGCTTCAGGATAAGTGCAGGGATCATATAAAACAATCGGAAGGAAGATTGAGGGTGAAAAAGTTATGTTTTTTACTCATTAAAAACTTTAAACGCTTATATCTCAAAACCTACTTTTTCCGTATGTGCCCCTTTTCCACCTACCGCCTCAATTTAAATGTGACCCACTTAAATAAAAATTAAAAAGTAATAATGATTAAAAATACGTATGAAAATAGAGGAAAGTGGGGGTAAGACTGAGTGCCCAAGAAAAGTATTGGTTTGAAGAGCTTTCAACGAAAACTACCTTAAAGAGAAGTAACAATACAGGAGGGGAAGTATAAGTCAGGGGAAGTATAACAAGAGGGGAAAGTATAAGGGAGGGGAAGTATACATGAATGGGAAGTATAAGGGGGAGGAAGTATAACGGAGGGGGAAGTTTTTTTTTTTGAAAAAATTTCCAAGTTTGTTTTTTCGAAAAAATTTTTTAAGTGTCGAGGTAGAAAAAATGGGCTCTTTGGCCTACGGATGTGCCTCTCGTAATGGGTAGAAGTATGAAATTTCTCCCTACAAAAAAAAAAAAATAATAATTAAAAAGTGGCAATATTTTTAACACCAAAAATTCTTAAAAATATAAGGAGTAATTGGTGAAAATTCGGTGAAAGTCGGACCTACGGTTCGGCCGCAGCGAATTTTTTAAAATTTTAAACAGACATATCTCCGTAATTTTTTCGAAATTCAAAAATCGCCCTTTTTGGTTTCTTGTTCACCGACTAAAGAAAATTTGGTGAAAATCGGTTAAAAATTGTGTTCCGGAAAAAAATGCTACGGACGGACGGCCGGCACCACAGACAAAGTTGAGATCGGAGAAGATCAATCCCCAGAAACCCGACGTGGAGGGTATCACAATAACTTCTTTAAGGAAGTTAAAAGGAATAAACGAGCTTGAAAAAATCAAGAATATCCTAAACATGCGCCACAAGCGGCAAAACGAAAAGATAATGAAATTATCAATAATCACTTAAGTAAATTGAAAGTTTTTTATCTAATCTGTCGGCTAGAACGTGTTTAGTATTCAAAATTACTCCTTTTAAAAAATGGTAAGCTCCAATTATTTTATGCTTAAACCAATTTTTTTTTTAGAAAATTTTTAAAGTTTTTCTCATTTTGTCAACGTTTTCTTCGTGTTTTGGAGGCAACATTTTAGTCCTTCTACCGACTCCTTTTAAAAGTTTCGTTTTCGCTTTTAAGCCCCTTTTCGACGAACTAGCATTAAGAGGTCATAACGTCACCATGATAAGTCCTTTCAGATTTCAAGAAACAAAAATAAAACATATTTACGTCAATGATACCTCAGAAATTATAAGTATGACGTAAATAAAAATTAAATTAAAAACATTTTTTAAGGCAAAATGGTCGGTGATCTTTCAAAAGAAACCCACTGGTCGTTTTTCAAGTATTTCTGGAGGATGGGGATTGAATTAATGGATGCAGTAATGAAGGATGAAGCTCTTATAAATTTGAGGGATGATAAAGATTCAAAATTCGATCTTATAATAGCTCAATCGATGTTTGTAAATGAACCGATGGCCGCTTTTTCAGTTAAGTTTTCCTGCCCGATTATTAACATTCATCCCATCCAGCTGGATTCATGGCCTTCATTTTTAACAGGGAATACCCTTCCTTATGCATATGTGCCGACTTATAAAATACCGATGTCTGATAAAATGAATTTTTTTGAAAGATTGCAGAATACGGTGATGTACACCTATGAGCTATTAGGTTCCTTATACTACTATCTCCCTATCCAGGTACTTCTTTTTCCCTTTTTTTTGAACGCCGAGAAGGGTGTCAAAAAGCAGATTTCATCAGTTTTTATCAAATATCTCGAAAAATATGAGGTTTATCGCAAACATTATTACGTATAAAAATAATCACTGTTAAATTATGAACAAAAAGTGTCTACGAAACAACCTTACTAAAGTGAACAGTTTCGGAGATATGAACTGTCAAAATTTTTCATCGCTCTTTTAGACATGATGCCAAATAACTCGAAATCCGCTGATTTAAGCTAGATGAACATTAAGCACAAAATTAATGTTTAAGCAATTTTCTATAGAAAAGAACTTATACTTTTTTTCGTGGGATCAATAGCTTAGGAGATATTGTCAAAAATCCAATGTGATTTTAGCAAAATCTCTATATTTTCAAAGTTTCATCATTTTGCGGTTCGAAAACCGTTTATCTGACGGTGTCCATACTAGGCTCATTTTAAAGAAGATCTTTTCCAAGAAGCAAAAGTTTTCAAATTAATTGATAAAAACTGATAAAAATCGATTTTTGACACTCTTCTCAGGCAAATCTCAATTCAAGGTGGTTTTTACTGTTTATTGCACCTGAATTTATAATAAAAAAATTTTTAGGAGCTTAAAATGAAGCAATTTTTCAAAGGGGATTTTCCACCTTTGATCGACATTCTTAAAAATTCAAGTTTGACTTTGGTCGACGGCCACTACAGCGTCGGCTACAGTCGTCCTCATTTGCCAAATGTTATCCAATGTGGAGGCCTCAGCCTGAAATCTGGCACTCCCTTAAGTAAGGTTAGTTCCGCCCGGCCAACGGAATCCTCCGGCTACATTTTATGTTTTCAGGAAATGAAAAAAATGATGGACGATTCAAAAGGCGTCGTTTACTTCAGCCTCGGCGGACACTTGAATCCACTAAAATTAGGCCAAGAAAAAATAGATTCCTTCATGAAAGCATTTGGGAAACTTGAACAAATCGTTTTTATGAAATCGAATTTCGACATCCCCAACAAACCAAAAAACGTCATCATATCAAAATGGCTCCCTCAAACAAGCATTTTAGGTAAGAACTTAAAAAAATAAAAAATAATAATTTTTGTATAGAACATCCAAAAACGGTATTATTTATAACTCATGGAGGCCTCCATTCTCTCACTGAGGCGATTTCTTTCGGAAAACCTCTAGTCGTCATGCCATTTTTCGCAGACCAAAGATTCAACTTAAAACTCGTCGAAGACATCGGAATGGGCCTCAAATTGGACGAATTCGACGAAAATAAAATCTACAATGTTATAACTCAAGTTATAAGCGATCCTAAGTAAAAGAATTTCTTTTTCTAGATTTCTCCTTTTACAAGATATTCCAGGTATAAAAAGAAGGCTCTGGGAAGATCTAAAATAGTAAAAGACCGTCCACTTGAGACATTGGAAAACTGTGCTTACTGGGTTGAATATGTTTTGAGGCATCGAGGAGCTGAATTTCTACGCCCGGCTTCCTTAGATCTTAACTTCTATCAGTACTTCCTTTTGGACGTCATTGCATTTTTAATAGCTTGCCTATGTTTCGGAATTTTTATAATTTGTTGTATTTTAAAAATTTTTAGATCAATTTTTATGAGAAAAATTAAAAAAGATTAATTAAACACTTAATTAAAATTTTTGAGCTTATTTTTCTGCCTACAAAAAGTCTTAGGAAAACAGGGCCAAACTAACAAGAGGCCCAAATTGTACTAAGCTGGAAAAACGACTCGAAATACGTTCTTCCCAAGTGGGCCCACCGGTTAATAGACTGACGAAGAGACGTAACGACTTTTTAGCTGTCTATCTGACGATATAGCGACTGTTTCTCTGTCAATCTGACGATATAACGACTGTTTAGCTGCTTATCTGAAGATCGCACGACTGTTTAGCTGCCAATCTGACGATATAACGACTGTTTAGCTGCTTATGTGAAGACCTAACGACAGTTTAGCTGCCTACCTGACCATCTAACCTCTGTTAATCTGCCAATCTGACGATAAAACTACTGTTTAGCTGCCTATCTGACGATATAAGGACTGTTTTGCTGCCAATCTGACGATATAAGGACTGTTTGGCAGCCAATCTGACAATATAACGACATTTTAGCTGCCTATCTGAAGACCTAACGACAGTTTAGCTGCCTATCTGACGGTCTAACCTCTGTTTATTTGCCTATTTGAAGATCGCACGGCTGTAAATCTGCCAATCTGACGATATAAGGACTGTTTGGCTGCCAATCTGACAATATAACGACATTTTAGCTTCCTATCTGAAAACCTAACGACAGTTTAGCTGCCTACCTGACGATATAACGACTGTTTAGCTGCCTATCTAAAGACCAACGACAGTTTAGCTGCCTATCTGTCGATTAATCTCTGTTTATCTGCCTATCTGAAGATCGCATGACTGTTTATCTGCCAATCTGCCAATCTGACGATATAACGACTTTTTAGCTGCCTGTATGATGATCGCACGACAGTTTATCTGCCAATCTGACGATATAACGACAGTTTAGCTGCCTATATGAAGACCTAACGACAGTTTAGCTGCCTATGTGAAGATTGCACGACTGTTTATCTGTCAATCTGACGATATAACGACTTTTTAGCTGCCTGCATGATGATCGCACGACAGTTTAGCTGCCTACCTGACGATATAACGACTGTTTAGCTGCCTATCTGTCGATCTAATCTCTGTTTATCTGCCTATCTGAAGATCGCATGACTGTTTATCTGCCAATCTGCCTACCTGACGATATAACGACTGTTTAGCTGCCTATATGAAGACCTAACGACAGTTTAGCTGCCTATGTGAAGATTGCACGACTGTTTATCTGTCAATCTGACGATATAACGACTTCTTAGCTGCCTGCATGATGATCGCACGACAGTTTAGCTGCCTACCTGACGATATAACGACTGTTTAGCTGCCTATCTGAAGACCAACGACAGCTTAGCTACCTATCTGTCGATCTAATCTCTGTTTATCTGCCTATCTGAAGATCGCATGACTGTTTATCTGCCAATCTGCCAATCTGACGATATAACGACTTTTTAGCTGCCTGTATGATGATCGCACGACAGTTTATCTGCCAATCTGACGATATAACGACTGTTTAGCTGCCTTTCTGAAGACCCAACTATGTTTAGCTGCCTCTCTGACTATCTTACCTTTGCTTAGATGACTATCTGAGAACATTGCGTGTGGAAGATCTCCCAAAAACGGGGAAGGTAATACAATAACTTCTAATTATAATGTCAAAAGACACCAAATCATTGAAATCCTAAATCCTTTTACTCACCTTAAGGATACATACCCCGGCGGACACGTTTACTCCACATCCACGGAGACCGGCACAATAATTAATCTTGGAAAAAAAAAAAAAAGACAAGTCGTATATTTTCGTCTTTTTTCGGGCAGTGATTTCACTCATCTATTTAATCAATTTGACCTTAGAATCGCGGTCATTTAACTTTCAGAATAACCAGTGAAATGGTCAGTTTTGTGTTTTTTTTCTTCTTTTTCTTGAAAATGATGGCATTTTTAGATGTTACGATTGGCGATATTTTGGGCGTCGATTATTTCGTGTTTTGGTGCTAATATATTGGTGTTGCTTCCATGTGCTTACAGAAGTCACACGTGGGCTTTTAAGCCGCTGCTTGACGAACTTGCCACCAGAGGTCACAATTTAACCATGGTTACCCCATTTGATTTCCCACACGACCTTAAAATAAAGCACCTTCGAATTAAAGAACCACAAGAAGAAATACTAGGTAAGTAAATTATATTAAAAATATCTTTTATGGCAGAATTTTAGATGATTTTGTCCACAAATTATCGTATCTTCCGACCGTTTTTCATTATATGACGGAAGTTTGGGACTTAGGCTTTCGACAAATGGACGCCGTTTTAAAAGATGAAGTTATCAAAACTTAAGAGATGACGACGGATCTCAATTCGACCTGATTATCGCTGAATTTTCCTTTTTCCAGGAGCCTTTAGTCGCATTTTCGAAAAAATTCTCTTGCCCGATAGTGAACATTTATCCACTCCAGATGGACGCTTGGCCGTCATATTTGACAGGAAATTCCCTTCCCTATGCATACGTTCCCTCCTACAAAATTCCATTGTCGGACAAAATGAGTTTTTTCGAAAGGCTTCAGAATACTATGATGTATACACTCGAATTGTTGGGAACCATGTATTACTATCTACCCATCCAGGTATTTTATCTTATCGGATTTTTTATGTTTCCATTAAAAGCTTTAATTAATCTATAAAATTATATCGGTCCATCGTAGCAATAAACAGAAAAAAAGTGGCTTATGGCTTAAAAATGAGTAGAATATATGAGGCGCTCCGGGTACGAAGGGCGAACTCAACAAAGCGTAGTTTCGAGATATTCGCATTTAAAGTTTTATGTTACGGGCGAACTCAACAGAAAAGTCATGCCCTGGAATGGGAAAAGGAGTGGGGGTTGTGGACTAGGATGTGGAGTTCGCCCTTCGTACCCGCTTGGATATCGCAGTTAGAGCTTTGCCGCATATCGGTTTTTACGTATTTCAAAGGGGAAAAAAGGGCAAACTCAATATAAAAATTATATGGGTGTATTCATCAAAAGGTCTAGAATCTGAAAATGAAAAAAAAAAAAAAATTTGTCCGATGTTGAGCTCGCCCTTCGTGCCCGGAGCGCCTCATATGATAATTATTGATCTTCTAGTACAGCTATAATCAGGGGACTAGCATTTAATTACGGCTGGCTATCTTCTTTCTTGGTCGATTTTTCTTTTCTTTAGCAGTGGAAAAATCACCATCAATCAGGACAAGAGTGATTTTTTGTCAAAAAACTTACAAAAGCACCCGAAAATTCAATTAAAATAAGGTGTTTCTCAGCCTATTGGCCAATAAGACTGCCGAAAATTCGATAAAATCAGGATTTTCAGGCTCGTCATTTACTGTTCATATGAGGCGCCCCGGGTACGAAGGGCGAACTCGACAAAACGTAGTTTCGAGATATTCGCATTTTAAAGTTTCGGTTTTTACGTATTTAAAGGGGAAAAAATGGCGAACTCAACATAAAAATTATATGGGTGTATTCACCAAGAGGTCTAGAATCTGAAAATGAAAAAAAAACTGGAAGACCCTTCCCCAAAAACCCGACGTCGAGGGTATCACAATAACTTCTTTAAGGAAGTTAAACAAATTTCTCCGATGTCGAGTTCACCCTTCGTACCCGGAGCGCCTCATATGTTTCTCTGTCAAATAACTGAGAAAAACACCGGAAAACACCCAAAAAAAGTGGGGGGGGGGGGGTAACTTTTCATAATGCCCGAAGAAAACCCTGCAAAAAAGGGTTGTGGGGTTTCCTCGGCCTAATCACCTAGGAAATGAGGAAACCTGAGGCAATACGACCGGTATTTTAGGCTAAAAGAACAAAAAAAAAACTTTTTTATTTTTTAATTTTTTTTTTTTAATTTTTTAAAGAAGAAGAAGAAATAACTGAGATAACGGGTATCGTTTCGGCGTAAAAAGCCTCTTCACGTGAGTTAATCCTCTATCACAACCATTTCAGTCTTTTCACTGTGCCTCTATCTCCGAGAGATTTAGTGGATACAGCGGGAAACCGGAAACAAACAGTCGCCCTAAAGCTCACCGCCGCCACCGTTCTCCAAGAGATAGCGCCACTCATCACCTGGTTTTTCAATTTTTAAGACAGGTTGCTGTCATGGCAATACTCTACCTTTACATCACAGTCATTTCTTCCTCCATTATTGGTTTATTATTTGATAGTTAAATCACCCCTTTTGCGGAATACACACGAAATTAGAATTAAAATGTGAAGGTATTCAAAGAAAGAAATTCAAAAACCAATAATGAGTTGGTGAGTGGCTCTATCTCTTGGAGAACGGTGGCGGCGCGGCGGTGAGTTTTAGGAAGACTGTTTTTTTCCGGCTTCCCGCTGTATCCACTAAATCTCTTTAAGATAGAGGCACAGTGAAAAGATACGAATAATTGTGATAAAGAGTAACAGCTCACCTGACGATGCTTTTTAAACCGAAACGCGTCGTGAGATATCCGTTATCACAGTCATTTCTTCCTCCATTATTGGTTTATTATTTGATAGTAAACTTTTTTTTTAGGAAGCGAAAATGAAAGAATTTTTTAAAATGGATTTACCGCCACTACTTGATATGTTGAAAGATTCACGACTAACTCTTGTCGACAATCATTTCAGTTTTGGTTACAAACGCCCTTATTTGCCCAACGTCGTCCAATGCGGTAGCCTCAGCGTCAAATCCGGAAAACCCCTCAGCCAGGTAAACAATTTTTTTTTAAATTTTATCACCCAGGAAATTTCAGAATATGCAAAAAATGATGGAGGAGTCGAAAGGGGTCGTCTATTTCAGCCTTGGCGGGCACTACGATTTGTCGAAATTAGGTCCTGAAAAAACTGAGGCGTTTATGAAAGCGTTCGGAAGACTCGAAGAATTGGTTTTTATGAAATCCAATATAGAAAATATACCCAACAAACCGAAAAATGTGATTACTTCAAATTGGTTCCCTCAAGCTAGCATTTTAGGTAAAAATCGATCATCGAGAGTGACACCATTAGCTCGTAAATGAAGTCGAAAAAACATCAAAATTTACCAGAATTGAGAATAATCCAAGTTTTTTTAAGGCAATTTTGAATTGTAAAATACCATTTACGAGCTACTTTAAAAACGCACTGCAAATATTACATTGTGGAATAAATCATTTTTTTAGGACATCCAAAATGTAAATTGTTTATAACCCATGGAGGCCTTCATTCGCTCACTGAGGCCGGCTTTATGGGGGTCCCAGTTTTGGGTATTCCATCATTTTCGGATCAAAAATACAACATAAAGTTTATCGAGAATTTCGGAATGGGACTCGCACTCAACGAAACGAGCGAAACTAACATTTACAATTCCATCAAAACCGTCATTGATACTCCTAAGTAACTGTCGCAACAGTTTTATGATATCTGACAACCTAAATTTTTTAAATAACTACTTCATTATTTTTAGATATAAAGAAAGGGCTCTGAAAATGTCTAAAATAACAAAAGATCGGCCTCAGGAAACGCTGGAAACGTGCACGTTTTGGGTGGAGTACGTCTTAAGGCACGGAGGAGCGGAATTCCTTCGGCCGGCTTCTTTGGATTTGCCTTTTTATCAATATTTTCTTTTGGACGTCATCGCATTTATTTTAGTCATTACATCTGCCACGTTTTTCATTATGTTTAAATTTTTGAAATTTTGTCTGTCGATTTGTGCGAAAAAAATTAAAAAGGATTAAATTTTTTTTGGATAAAGAGTTTTTTATAATTTTTTTCCGTCTAAGAACAAGTATGAAAATAGAGCCAGCAGCAAAGAAAAATGTTGCTTCGCAAGTTCCTCAAAATCATTGAGGGGTTTGGTTTCATTGTAAACGAGGGTTGGGAAGTGGAGCTCTTGGATTGTTTGAGCCTCCTGGTCGGAAAGGGGCGGTTGAGGAAAGTGCACACTCGCGCAATTCCGGTCGTTTCGGAATTTTCCGAGGGGAGAAAGGAAAATCGACAGTTTCCCAGTGGAGATCTCACGGAGAGCGAGGGAACGAATGGGATGTCCCTTCATTTCAGGATTTTACGAGTTGGGTAGAGCTCGAGGGAAAAGCCTACCCGCGCTTTTCCGTTCACCGAATCTTCCTTTCGCTCCTAATTAATGAGATAAAGTAGTGGGGTTAATTCGGACTTCAAATTTTGGAACACCCCATGGGTTCATTTTTAAATCGCGCTTTTTTTCATCGCCTTTTTAGCGCTTTGCAGCTCAGAAACGCTGGATCGTAAAACGAATTTGATTTCGTGTAATTTGTAGGAAATTTAATCACCTTTCATTTTTGTTTAATACATTTTTTGGCTACGACGTACCGTTTTGAAGAAACAGGCGAAAAACCGCGAAAAGTCACGCTCCATCGCCCCAAGGCCAAAACTTTTTTTCGTTTTTTGCACTGTTTTTCGCCGCCATGTATCTCGGGCGCTGTTGGTCGTACAAAATATTTTATAGAACCAAATTTATTGGAAATTTAGTCAGCTTTCTTTTTTAACTTATATATTTTTTAGCTACGACGTACCGTTTTGGAGATACAAGCTAAAAACCGGGAACCATTTATATCCCCCCCCCCCTCAGAGGAGATTCTTTCAAAAAAGAAACATTTTTATTCACCTAATACTCAAATACTACATAATATTTAATGAAAAATAAATAATATACAATAATATTTTTTTTTATTTAAAGTCAAACGTTATCGCCTTCCTAGATATACAAACTTATTTAATTAGTATAAACTAGACGAGTTTCAAATAATTTTCTTGAGTTAGTGGTTCATAAGATATTTTCTTCATTAGATTAGATAATTTCTCTCTATTTATCTCCTTTAGGTGATAAATCATGAGAAAATGGAGTATTAAAAAAAATATCAATTTTAAAATGTTTTATGATTTTAAGTTTTTAGAGATTAAAAATATCGTAAAATCTAAAAAAAGAAATGAACTTTCCCTTCTTTAAAAGCGTTTAACCTGAACTTAGATTCCGTGAGGAGAAATACACCCGGAGCCGTTATTGTTACGCCTTGAGGGAAATTAGAATTTTTTATTTTAAATTCCCGCTTTACTGGGTCAGAGACACGAAACTAGAAGGTCGCAAACTCGATTACGTCTGGATTCTAGAAAAGGGGTGGGTTTAATCTTTTAAAAGCGGGAAATAAAATAGTTTTAATAAATAAGTGGGGCTGATTTAATCTGTAAGGTGAGTTTTTTTCATTGCGACCCACTCTTTTCATTAGAAAGAGAGGAAACTCTCCAAGTAAAAATTTTCTTTCTAGTGATTAAGCCACTGATTTATTGTAGTCTATCTTTACACTCTTAATGCGTGAGTTAACATAAAATCTGAATATTTAACTTCATTTTACCAAATTTTGTAATATTTAACTGAGTAAACTAAGAAAAGAAGTTGAAAAAAAGTTGGGCCTCCCAGTGGGATTCGAACCTACGACCGGTTTCTAGAACAGTTTGTGTTGGGCCAAATCCCAAAGGTCGTAGTTTCGAATTCCATCTGGGGCCCTTATTTTTCTCATTTCCTCTTCCTAGATTACTCGGTTTAATATAAAAATGCGCTTATTAACTACGAAATTAATAATCAAACAAAAGCTGAAAAGGCTTGACGAGAAGAAGGATTAAAAGAGAAAAAAAGTCTTGCGCCTTAAATGTTTCATGATACCCTTCAAGACCTATTAGTCGTGCGGGTCAATTCAAAGCACAAAATGCGGCGCAAGTTTTTAAAAATATTTCTCACCTTATAGTAAGTTTATGGGTTTTTTAATTATGATTGGTCCATCTGTTCTTGAGAAATCATCATTCTTAATTAAAAACACGAAAATCTGTTTATATTCTCAAATATCTTGAAAACTAAACATTTTCAACTTCCTCTTTAGAATTTTTAATCCTAAGAAGCAGACCATTTTTCAAAAAACTATCTATGGAGGGTATCACAATAAACTTTTTTTTTAAGGAGGTGAAAAAACTATTAAAATTCAGAAATTTTTACCCTAATTTGGGTTAGGAAGACCCATTTCCTAAAAACTGTCTAACGAGGGTATCACAATAAATTTGCTTTGAGGTATCAGAAAAAAAGGATAAAAAACCGAACGTTGGGATATGGAACTCCCATTTCTTTAAAACCATCGAACGAGGGTATCACAATAAATTTGCTTCGAGGAATCAGAAAAAAAGGATAAAAAACCGAACGTTGGGATATTGAACTCCCATTTCTTAAAAACCATCTAACGAGGGTATCACAATAAATTTGCTTTGAGGAATCAGAAAAAAAGGATAAAAAACCGAACGTTGGGATATGGAACTCCCATTTCTTTAAAACCATCTATCGAGGGTATCACAATAAATTTGTTTTCAGGTAAATTAAAAGGACAAAAATTCCTATTTGACTACTTGTTACTTGTCAGTTTTTATTTTATACAATTTTTCTTTTACTAAAATACCATATTTCTTCGTACAGGACATCCCCTGAGGGAAAACTCATGTAAGACAAGGATTTATGTTATCATATATTGAATATATGAGGACCATATATTTTTAAGCTCTTGGATTCTGTACTTTCTGAGGGAATTTTGTTCCCAACGGGTTGCGCTAATTGATGGTTATTTTAAAGAGTTTCGGGGGAATGATTTGCTTTTAGTTCAATCAAGAGTAACGGAAGAAAAGGACGAGAAAAGGGAACCTTCGAAGCGTTAAAGACCTCTTGAGAGCTCCCCAAATTCCTTCCCTTTCATTCACGTATTTCCGAGACATCTCAAAATTAAAACGGCGTCCGTTTTTTCGCAACTAGGAATACGAATCTTTGATTTTAATCATAGTTGTGAAATTTTTCGGAAAAATTAAAAAAAAAACCTTCGTAAAATGGCGTAATTATTAAAACAACTGAGGAAGTCTTAAGTGGGGGATACATCCTTTCGTCTTAATCCTATATATACCTACCTGAGAACCATGGACCATGAAATCAAAAAACAACGATGTTCTCTCAAGTGAGTTAATAAAAAAAAATAATAACAAATAAAACTTACGGATTTTGTTGTAGATTATTGTTCTGATAAGTGTGGCCGCTGTGGCGTTAGGAGGAATAAGTGGAAGCAGTTATACAGCTGTCTGTAAGTAATTTTTAACATTTTTTTCCTTCACTGTTTTATGAAGTATTGGTACTTTCCGCTATTTTGGCCATTTTTACGGAACAAAATTAGGCAAAAGCAATAGTTTTTCAATGTTTAGTGGTAAAAAATTGCTTAACCGACGTAGTTATGAAAAGGGCGGCTGAGATGGATGTCAATTAGTGGTTATAATACGTTTTTATCAAATATATTGAAAACTAAGAGGTTAAAAGCAAAAAGTATAAAATAAAAAAAAATATAAATTACATTTTCAACAAAATATATTTACTGTGTATCCTTCATAAAGTGAATGGTTTCGGAGTTATAAGCTGCCAAAAAAAATTTTTTTTTTTTTTCAAATAGAAATAGATCAATTTTAATAATTTCTAACCTCCTCAAAATAAATTTATAGAGATATAAATATATAGAGATCTAAAGACGGATTTTGGGAGTTGGTGTTCTAAATTTTAGACTCCTTAAGATTAATTTTTTTTAACGGCTTGTAACTCCGAAACTGTTAACTTTATCAAGTATATGTGTTTTATACTTTTTGTTAAAAAAATGTTGTTTTCAAAATTTATACTAAGTAAACTTTGCACTAAAACCTATAGTTTTCGAGATATTTAATAAAAACCAATAAAAACCGTTTCTCATGCTCATTAGGCTCGAGGGATAAATCTTTCTATTTGCGATTTTGTTGAGTTTTCTCCACTTCAATTTGGAGATGAAAAAGTTGAATTAAAGAATAAAATTCCAAAATTAATTTTCTAGTCATAAAAAAAAGGAACGTAATCATTATTTGAATTTTATTGCCTTTTTTGAGTTAAAAATTTTTTTTTTGTACATTCGGAGAAGGCCCACTTTTCGCCCTTCTATGGAATCCGTGGTTTATCAATTTTCGGCCTTCCTGGCACAAAATTTATGATTTTAACTGCCCTATGATTAAGAATAATTGCTTGTTTTTAGCCCGACCGCACGAGGACAGTTATAAATACGGGATCGACCATTCCTACCACGGCCACTGGTACGGGGAATCTCACCCACACGGAGCGGGAGGACTCGGAGACAAAAGCGGCGTCTACCATCTAGCGGGAGGACTTCCGGGCGGCCTCATCTCCAAACACGGTTACGGCCACGGATACGGATACGGTCACGCTACCAGCTACCAAAACTACAATCAACACAAGTCATACGCCCCCAAATACAAATATGTTATCAAGACCGTCCCTGAAATCATTTACGATCATGACGTCTACGATCACATTTATGATCATGATCACACTTATGATCACGATCATTCATATTACGGCGGTTACTATCCACTAGGCTATGGCTCCTACTCCAGTTATTACGACGATGATTACTAAACTCAAATCTTTATAAATGTAAATATGTACCTACTAAATAAAATTTTTTGTATAATCTAAAATTTTGTTTTTATTTTCTTCATTGGAAAAAAATTAAAAATTGATTATAACTTAATTTTCTTTTGTTTGCAGAAGAAAGTGGGGTAAAATCGAGATCTTTTGGGCTTAATTTTTGGATAAAATTTATGTATCCTGTAATTTTATTTAGCCAATTTACCCTCTAAAAATGATGTTCTCTTTATACAGGGTGCCCGCAAACACATAGCATATGTCTGGGAGAGCGTTAAAAATAGTTTTACGAAAAAAATTTAAAAGTAAAATTTAAATCAAAGAATTTGATGGTGTAGTTTAAAATCCGCCTGGATATACAGGGTGTCCCAGACACAACCTAACTTCGTTATTTCAAATGAGAACCCCTATTTTTTATTTCAGATTCGTAATCTACGCAAAATTTCAAGTAGATTTGACTATTTTTATGACCATTTAAAAAATGCTAATAATATAGATAATATAGAAATTTAAAAAATGTCAAATTTTAGCGTTTTTTGCGCTAAAATCCGTTAAAATCGACCTAAGAGACTCATTTTTTTTTAATTCCACTTATTTTTTTTTCTGAAGATTCCAATTGTCACAAATTCAAGCATCTTCGTATTCTGCATCACGAGATTTCGTCACTAACGGCCTTTTTTCAAGTTATAACCCAAATTTCTTACTTTCAGAAATGAAAATTAGCGATTTGTTAACGGAATTTTAATTTTTGATGCACAAACACAAAAGACGCTGTAGCTCTTTCAAAATTTGTGGTCCGAAAGAAAACTTCCTTTCAACAACCGCTAATTTTCATTTTTGAGCTAAAAATTTGGGTTCTTACTTGAAAAAAGGCCTTTAGAGACGAAATCTCGTGATGCAGAATGCAAAGATGCTCGAATTTGTGACAGTTGGAATCTTCGGAAAAAAATAAGTGGAATTTAAAAAAAATGAGTCTTTCAGGTCGATTTTAACGGATTATAGAGCAAAAGTCGCTAAAATTTGACATTTTTTTAAGTTGTCGAAAATAGTCTCAAAATAGTCAAAGCTACTTGAAATTTTGCGTAGATTACGAATCTGAAATAAAAAAATAGGGGTTCTCCTTTGAAATAACGAAGTTAGGTTCTGTTTGGGACACCCTGTATACACAAACGCACATACACACGCGTTTTAAACTACACCATCAAATTCTTTGATTTAAATTAAGGGGGGTTTACATTTAACTTTTTTCATAAAACCACTTTTTAACGCTCTCCCAGACGAATGCCATGTGTTTCCGGACACCCTGTATAGTCAGGCATCCATTATGGCTAAAATAAGAAAACATAATTTTTCTAGAGGTACTAATTATAAGAAACGAAAAAAACCATGCATTTTATACATATTATATACAGAATAATAAATAAAATGCCACCCTCAATAATAAAGTTATTACATGAAATCTCTGAATTTTATACTTTGATGATGAGTGATGAACATGAAAAAATGATGAAGTTGAGGAAGAGAGGCGTTGTGGAAAAAATCGAAAGTTTCATGCTTCGTTTCGTCCGTCCGATTAGTGAAAGAAGTAGCAGAACAAGTATGGAAACTTCCTGTGCAATTTACTTTTGTGTCCGTGTCCTTTTCTACAGTGGTGACCCCTGTGGCAATCGTTACAATTATTATTAAAATAATAAAATGCTACGTTTCTCCTTAGTTGCACAATTTATTTTGCAATGATAAATGAGAGAAGAAAAAGAAGAATAAAAAAAGTTGAAGAGAAAAATTATGGAAGGAAGACTTCATGCACCTTGAAGAAATAGAAAAAGAAGAAAGAAACCTTCGCAAATAAAAGAAGGAGAAATCTTTATTTTTTTACTACTTGGGTTTTGGATCATGCGTAATCTCGCAAATGGGGAACGTATATTTGTTGCAAGAAATCTTTATTTAGATTTACCTTTTATAGGCCAAAATAAAGAAAAAATGAACATAAAATCTTCAAATCGTGGCTCCAAAAGAGATCTGACACCAGTTTTTCTTCTTCGCCGCTTTCTTTGAAGGATTACTTCTAGGCCTTAAATTCTTCCGCTATTGTATTATTTAAAAAAATTGATTTAGGGATTTATAAAGCAAAAAAAAAAAAATGAAATATTCTTCTTTTTCACTTGTATTAATCAGGACTAAATAGAATTCGAAAGAAATACCGATCAATGAAACGATAGGTGTAGGCGGCGAGTTTCAACATGTCGGCAGCGTTTTTGGCGAAGTTTGAAGAAAAAGGGCCGACTTCGACGTCGAATGGGAATCCGGTGTAGGCGGGTGCGTAATGGTCGAAATCCGAGAAAGGAAGATGACCGGGAAAATGTTCGAAATCTTGAAAACCATCGTCGAAACCTCCGAAATCGTGTGGTCCGTCGTGTGGTGGTCCGAAATGGCCAGGATAGAAAGACGCCGGAACCGGCACTGGTACTGGCACAGCAACTGGTGCAGGCGGTCCAGCATTATGGCCTGGAATATGAAAATTTTATAAATTTGTTGGAAATCCTTAATCACAAGCTTATCTACGGAAATCCCTGAGAGCCCTGGAAATGCAGTGGCACCGGGAGGTACCAAAAGGACTTGGCCGAATGAGGGAACCCCTATTGCAGACCGAAGGCGAAGGGCTCTCTAGTCAAGGGTGGACGACGACTAAAATATGTAGCAAGTCAAAATCTTGAAAGACCCGGGGAATTCCGTTCTTGTGAAATATGTGTGTTCCTCTTTCTATCCTTTAATAAACGGTCTTGACGGTTGGCCAACAAATATTTTATTTGGAGGTTTTGCTATTCTTTTTCTAGATTCTGAAGACGTCAACCCAAAACATTAAACCCCATATTTGTAAGCAATCCTTAAAACTCCGTTTCTTATCTATAAGTATACCGTGAGCACCCCTTCTTTTCAAGGACAACTTCAAGCAATTCAAACACGTCAAAATGTGTAGCAAGTCAAAATAGTAGCAGGAAGCTCAGTGAGAATGTATGTTATGCGAGAATTCACCGAGACACTAAACGAGGAAATAGAAATTTCCGAAACCAGTATTTATCTACAATAGTCGAATTTTCCATGAGTTAAATCCCGTAATAAATCGTACACAGCTGCGAAAGGGACAATTTTTTTTCTCTAATTAACGACTTTTTCCGACGCTTCCGAAAGGGAAACGAACTTCCGGTTCAGTGAGTCCGAAAAACAAAATTACATATTTTCACCCGAAGAGCCCCCCCCCCCCCCCCAAAAAAAAACAAAGAAATTAAACAAATAAACAATTGAGTACAATTTTTTTTTATACCTGAAAACGCTTTGAATGTTGCGGTGACGTATCCGATCAATCCGATTTGTACCACAATAGAGTAATTAATCTGCAAAAAAAAAAAAAAAAAAAATTCACAATAACCTGTAAAAAAACGAAAACTTCCTTAAAGAGAAGTAAAAATGTAGGAGGGGGAAGGATAAAGGAGGGGAAGTATAACGGAGGATGAATTACAGAATAGGGGAAGTGTGACGGAGGGGGAAGTATGTACAAAAGAGGGAAAGTATAAAAGAGGGGGAAGTATAAATGAGGGGTAGTGTAACAGAGGAAGAAGTACATAGGAGGGGGAAGTACACAGGAGGGGAAGTATAACGAGGGGGAAGTATAAAGGAGAGAAGTTTTATTTTTTTTTTTTTTTTTATTTATTTATTTTTATTTATTTATTTTTTTTTTAGAAAAATTATCCGAGTTTTTTTTTCCGAAAAATTTCCCGAATTTTTTTTTTAATTTTTCTAAGTTTTTTAATTTGCGCTTTTTTCCTAAAAATTTTTTAAGTTTTTTTTTCGAAAATTTTTTAAGTTTTTTTTTTCGAAAATTTTTTAAGTATTAAGGTAGAAATAATGGGATTTTCGCCCAAGGCAGGTCCCTCTCGTAACGGGTGGACGTATGAAATTTCTCCCAACTAAAATGAAAATTAATGTGGAAAATTCATTATTTATCATAATTTTTTTACACCAAAAATTTTTAAGAAATATAAGGAGTATTTGGTGCAAATCAGAACAACGGTCCGGCCGCAGCGCAGTTTTTAAAATTTCAATCGTGCATATCTCCGCCATTTTTTCGAAATTCAAAAATCGCCCTCGTTACATTCTTCTTCACCGGCTAAAGAAATTTGTGTGAAAATTTGGTGAAAATCGGTTGAAAACTGTGGCCGTAAAGAGTTTCGGAAAAAAATGCTACGCACGGACGGCCGGCACCACGGACAAAGTTGAGATCGGTAAAGATCAATATTCGAATTGACCCTCCGGGGTCTGAAAGACCCTTCCCCAAAAACCCAACGTGGAGGGTTTCACAATATCTTCTTTAAGGAAGTTAAAAGAAGTTTTTTTTTTGTTTTAACAGGCGACTGACGGCCGGCCTTAGAGGTGGATGTAGGGCGGTAAAATAAAATAAGGGCAATAGGAAAGTCCAAATTTCCGCCAGAACTTTAATTTTTTGCCTGGAAACCCCATCAGAAGCATTTTTACTGTTTTTCTCGCTCGCTAATCAAGAAACCCCGTGATTTCGGTTAAAGCCACACCCCCTAAAATGGCAAAACTTACTCCCAATTTTGAAAAAGTTCAAAAGATTCCCGAAGAAATTATAGACACGTAAAAAAGAAAGTATCCACTAACCTTATTTGTCATGTCGAGGATGAGTTATGTCTCCTTCCTATTTCCCAGTAGGCGTTTTTATAGTCGGACTCCACCCCAGTAATTTTTGTCATATTTTCCCCTCCCGTCAAACGAAAATACAAGTCTCTAATAACTTAGTCATTATATTTCGCAATTTTTATAGTCTAAATACTTTTATTATAAGAATTAGATTAGAAAAAAAATAAGGCAGAGGCCTATTTTTGTTACACCATTGAGAAAATGAGAGCTTATTTTAAATCAAAACTTCTGGAATGTATTTACACTTCAATAGACCATTAAATGAGACAAACAGCTCAATTACAGCGGAGTTCATGGAGCTATAAATCACCGTGGAATTCTAAAGGAAGACGCGGCCTCCCTCACCTCCGAATATTCAGTAGTAATTAATTCACTCAAGAAAATCTCAATTGAATATTAATCGAGATTGTTATTTACCATCTTCCTACCCCGTCAATATTCATTAATTTGTTTATTTTTTGCGGAATTCTTTTGAATTTCCAGAGTCGAGGAGGGTTTTTAGAAGACATTGATGGTTTTAAATTTCTTAGAGGATATCGTATTAACCTCCATGGACGGTTTTCGGGAGAGGGTCTTCCGAACCCTGTGGTGAACACTTTACGGCCACAGTTTTCAACCGATTTTTACCAAATTTTCACCAATTATTCCTTACATTTTTTAAGAATTTTTGGTGTAAAAAAAATTGCTACAATTTAATTATTATTTTTTGTTAGTAGGGAAAAAGTTCGTACTTCTACCCATTAAGAGAGGCTCATCCGTAGGCCAAAGAGCCCATTATTTCTACCTTGACACTTAAAAAATTTTCGAAAAAAAAAACTTAGAAATTTACAACTTTAAAAAGAAAACCCGGAAAATTTTTCAAAAAAAATCTAGAAAATTTTTCAAAAAAAAACCTAGAAAAATTTTTTGACAAAAAAAAACTTAGAAATTTTTTCGAAAAAAAAAAAGGAACTCGGAAAATTTTTCGAAAAAACAAAAAATTCGGAAACTTTTTCGAAAAGTAAAAACTTGGAAAATTTTTCGAAAAAAAAAACTTCCCCCTCCCTTATACTTCCGCCTTCGTTATACTTTCGTTCCCTTATACTTCCCCATCCGTTATACTTCCCCTACCATATACTTCCCCCTCCGTTATACTTCCCTACCATATACTTCCCCCTCCGTTATACTTCCCCTACCATATACTTCCCCTCCGTTGTACTTCCCCCTCCCTTATACTTCCCTCTCTTATATTGTTACTTCTCTTTAAGGAAATTTTCGTTGGAATCTCTTCAAACTAGTACTTTTTTTACCTATAAATAACTAATTTGACAAATTTTTTTGAGGTTTACTATGGGAAAATATTCAGAAAAGCGTATATTTTAATGAACTCATATAAAAATTATGCCAATTAGTAGTTTTTTTGTGGATTTTAATTGACAAAAAAAAGAGCTAATGAGCTTATCGAATGTTTTTTTTTTAATTATCACGTGGTGGTTTGAAAAGGACGAATTGGTAAAGTAACCTTGTTTTATTGTATAAAAGCCCTCATATTCTTATTTTTCCCCGATATTTCTTCAGAAGTCATCATGGACGTACGAGCTTTAAAAGTAAAAATAAACTTTTTAATTTATACTTTTATTTAATTTTGCGATTTCGGCCTCCTTTTCAGCAAAATCCTGCCCTACTTTCTGCCTCTTTTATTTTCTTCTTAAAATTTTAATTGATTCTTATGTACAGGTATGTATTTTGGTGTCACTTTTTGGATTAGCGGTCGCTTCTCAAGTTTCGAGCGGTACGAATTTCGGTAAGCTCTTATTAATATTGTTTGAAAATGTACTTTTTAAAATTTTTAAGAGAAACCACAATGGCGATACAACGGAAACCAATATTGGGCTTCTTATCCAAATGGCTTCCCCGCTAGTTTCGGATTCGGGTATGCAGCGTATCCCCAAAATTATGGCTACAGCGTTTTCGAAAATAACCGCTTGAATGGCTATAATGGACAGTTCGGTATTAACGGATATAATGGATTTGGGCATTACCCAAGACAGTATATCAATCCTTATTACAATAAAGTTGGTTATTCATATAACAATCAGGGCAGCTATTGGTAAAATTACTTAATTCTTATAAATGTACTTTAGTTTTTAAAATAATCTACCAAATATAGTGCTCATTAACCATTGAATTGTTTTTTTTTCGCCATCCCCTGCCATACCCCCGCCTTACCTCTTGCCATAATCCTGCATCTCCTCCTTCCATACTTCCTGACATACCTTCAGATTGTAAATTTTGGCATTCTCAAATTGAAAGGTCTGCATCTAATTGAATCGCACCATAATGAAAATTCAGTAATAAGGGCCTGACTGCTCTACCAACTCATCATCGGCTTACTCAAACAAAAATAATTAATTCAGCATCGGAAAACACCAATAATCTAAACATCTGCAAACAAAATTGTTAATTTGTTATCTGAAAATACTTCAAAGGGTGTTAAAAACTTCATGTTAAAAGTAGTTTAAATTCTTCCTTTAAGGGTAAACACCCTACTTATGTATGTTTTTCTCCGAACACCTCCTTCATCCACCGAAGGGTAATACTGAATCTTTTTAAACCACATTTTTGCTATGATCGTCTTAATTTAAAGGCGAAACCTCATTACTTTAAGTAAGGGACTCCTAAGAGTGTAAATTTATGTTGTAAACGTGATCTGAGCGCTAGCCAAACGCGGTTTAGTTCCCTTAAAGTTATTGAAACAAAGACTTTTGTTAAGGTATGGTAAGGATTTAAAAAAAAAGTAAATAAAAAAATAGATATTTATTTTGGTATAAAAAATATAATGACAAGAGCGTTTTAAGCGTATTTACCAGTAGCCTCCGTGACCACCGTGGCCGGAATAGGAGTGTAAGTTGTAGTTGGCGTAGCTGGAAGCGCCGTGTCCACCGTATCCTCCGTAGCCACCGAGGGCGCCGAGACCGTTGTAACCGTGACCAGAGTATCCATTGTAACCACCGTGTCCTGAGTAGGCGCCATGTCCGGCGTAGCCACCGTAGCCGAGCCCGCCGAGTCCGCCGAGAGCGCCGTGTCCGCCGTATCCGCCGATTCCTCCTTGGGGAAGAGCGCCTAAAACGTGAGAGTGTCCGCCGAGACCGTAGCTTCCGTGACCGTCACCGAGGCCTCCGTAGCCGTGAGGGTGGGCAGCACCAGACCAATGTCCGTGGTAGGAATGATCGATTCCATATTTGTAATTTCCTTCATGCGGTTTTACTAAAAAAAGGAGAAGGAGACAAACAAAAATAAAACAAAAGTAAGAAAATCTGTTGAAATGACACCTCAAGTTATCAGAAAAGCCACTACATCTCAATAAACTCCAGGCAAAAGTACTGCAGAAAAAATGAAAATCTTCGCCCACCCAAAACAAACCGAACTGTGCTAAACTGCCCAAATTTCTCCCGACATTTTTACTTATGGGAAAAAAATGTTTTATGAAGATAGGACCAATTTAGCGTTTTTAAAAAAATTTCATCGCCATTTTTGTGAATTTACTAGGTGTACAAAATGAAAATCGGCTAAAATCTACAAAATTCAAATTTATAAGTATAAACCCTGTGGCTGAGTTTCATTTTTTACACCTAATAGTTAACTAAAAAGTAAGATTCTGTGAAAATTTGGTAAAATTCGCTTTTTAGGGTAATGCAATTTCTCTTTCCAAAATTTAAAAAACCTCACATTACTACTGGTACCTACTACTTTTAAACAGGGCTCCTAGTAGGTATACAATAATTTTCCTGATTTTTGGAAGAAAAAAATATATAAAAACTCACCAACTGCGGTGTGACTCGTGCCATGAGCAGCAACGAGACCTAAAACGCAAGAAGCGACGAAAAAAAGAACCTAAAAAAAATTTGTTTTTTTTTAATATCCATTTTAGAGCGCGCACTTTATTTTTTTTTTCTTATTTTACCTTTGAATCCATTTCTTGGGGTGTGTATGTTCTAACTCCCTCACTGGTCGTCCGAGTTTTTATATAGAACGGTTTCCAAGGGCAGAGCCCCTCTCCAATGGTCTCCGCCTGCCTTTTTTCCCTTTCATTCCCTTCCAGACGGACAGAACTGAAAGTTTTGACACTGATTATTTTCTTCACCTATCAATAATCTATCATATAATTATTTCTCATATAATGCATCCTTTAAAAAAATCTATTGAATAGATCTATTGAAAAATCTATTGAAAAACAAAAACAAAATAAAATTATTTATAAAGGCTTGAGGAGGGGTGATGACATGGCACCCGAAATCGATCGCCACTAAAATAAATACTTTTTATGCTTGGTTGGAGAGTTCAAATGATTTTTTTATAACACCAAAAAAGTAATACCAACCAAAAGAGAAAAAATACCACTATTGAATAGGCATAAATATTAGACACCTTCAACCAATAATAATTATAATTAGCCTGATTTATGACAATTTTTAATTGCTATACCTCAATAAAACAATAAAATTGTATTTTTTTAGGTCTATTTTTTGTGATAAAGTTGGTAGTAAAAATTCCAGTTTAAGAACTTCCAATGTTAAGGATTCCATCGATTGTCGAAGTTATAATCCTCTGGAGATTCTTCATTAAGGCGTAAACCATTTATCGCCGTTTATCCGAAGGCTAACTTTTTCTCCAAACAGAAATAATATTATTTTCTACTTTTTATTTTCTTTTACTATTTTACTTTTCGATTAATATAAAAATAGGACAAGGATGTAATTTACGTATTTATTATGTGGTATTAAATAAAATATCGTTATTAGAGCTGACAAATGAAAAGAGAAGAAAAGGATTTCAGGAGAAGAGACGTAAAGTAGTTAAGAAAAACGTTTCGACATTTTAAATTCCTTCAAGGATTGTTAAAAGTAATTGTCTGGAGCTGACCCCTACTAAACTTCCGCATAAAAGAAAGAAAAATACTAGATCTGGTCCAAATGAAAGAAACCCAGAGGTCGTAGGTTCGAATCCCATTGGGCGCAATCTTTTTTCTGTCCTATTTTATTGATCATATTTTTTTTAATGCTCTATTACCTATAGCAATCATGACTAAGGATAGAAGATAATATAAAAGAGAAAGAAATCGAAGAAAAATTTAGTAAGCAGAGGTTGCGATTTTGAAACAAATATTATCTTATTGTTGCTAAGGCGTTGAAAAAATCGTAATAGGCAAACGTTCGGTTTAGGTCTGGAAAACGAGATGGTCATTGCCTCACCTTCCGTTCACATTTTACCCTAGAACACGTTCCTTCGATTGTGGTTTTTAAACAAGAGTGTGAAAAAAGAAAAAGGGAGGGCGGAAAAGGGTAAAACTGCGAAGAAAAAATAAAAATCGAGACCTCGAAATCTTTTATTGTGAAACACCGACCCGCCAAACGTTAAGCGTGACCGAGCTCTTGTTAGTCAATGACTCCTCTAAACAAACAGAAAACTTTTTTTTTCCTCAAAATTTTTAAAAGGTTTCTGTATTATTCATAAAGTTTGACATCGAAGGTCATTAGCCTTGTCGATCAAAAACTTTTTTTTCGACTTTCCAACAAATTTTAGAGAGCAATTTTTGTGAAAGAACGTCCTAGACCTGGCAATAAATAAATCGGTGGAGAATGTTTCGTTCATTGTTCAATTAGGATTTAGATATCAAGGATCTTTTGTTTTAAAAGGGCATTTTTCCCCCACAGAATTTTTTTAAACGTGTGTACTTTTTTGGTGGGGCGGAACTCTGCCTAGATTAAAAATAAATTAATCCGGATCTAAGATAAAAAAAAATAATTATGTATACATAATTTTTTTACGCAATGATATTTCAAAAAAATGTCCTAGGGGCGTTGTAGGTAACAAACGCGGAGGCGGACTTTTTTTTTATCGGTTATCGCCAAGTTCGATCCGGAAAGAGAACGTGACCGGGTGGATGTTGCTCGAAACACCGGCGTACGTTATAGCCTTTAGATTGCATCCGAACTACCTTGAGGGTTATCCATCTTCCGGGACCCGCGTTCAAAATTAATACGGTAAACGCTTCAATGAACCCGATTATTATCTACGCCCACTTCGAAAATATTTTACACTATTGATCTGACAGAGTCCGTACTAGGCTCATTAAGGTATATACCTTAATTTCGGAATTTAATGATTTAATCATTTATTAATCACCAGTTTAAGTATTAAAGATTTACATAATCATTCAGTATTACTGAATTTAAAATGACTACTGTTTAAAAATGATAACTTTTTTTTTTTTTTTTTTTTTTTTTTTTTTTTTTTTTTTTTTTTTTTTTTTTTTTTAATACTGCCCCCAACCACTTGGGTGAAAATGAACCTCATTGTACCCATTGTACTGTTGATTATGAATTAATTTTTAATCGCAGAATAAAATTTAGTCATGTCACCGATTAATAATGCTTTTTAATCACGCCACATGTGATGGTTTTCAATCATTAATGAGAGTTTTTAATCATGTTACCGATTAATGATGGTATTTAAACATGCCACCGATTAATGATGGTTTTTAACCATGTCGCCGATTGCTGATGGTTTTTAATCATGTCGCCGATTAATGATGATTTTTAACAATGTCACCGAATAATGATGGCTTTTAATCATGTCGCCGATTAATGATCGTTTTTAATCATGTCACTGATTAGGGATCGTTTCTATCATATCACTGATTAATGCTGGTTTTGATCATGTCACTGATTAGGGATCGTTTTCATCATGTCACTGATTAATGATGGTTTTTAATCAGGTCACCTATTAATCGGTGATTGTAAATTTAGGGTGAAATTTAAATTTATATAATTATAACTTTGGTTAATTTATAATATTTGAAGATCTTTTTATAAACTAGGATTAGATACCCTATTACTTTGATTGTAAGTTTTTAATCATGTCGCCGATTAATGATGGTTTTTAATCATGTGGCCGATTGATGATGGTTTTTAATCATGCCACCAATTAACGATGGTTTTCAATCATATGAGGCGCTCCGGGTACGAAGGGCGAACTCGACATCGGACAAATTTTTTTAACTTCCTTAAAGAAGTTATTGTGATACCCTCGACGTCGGGTTTTTGGGGAAGGATCCTCCAGTTTTTTTCCCCTTTAAATACGTAAAAACCGAAACTTTAAAATGTGAATATCTCGAAACTACGTTTTGTCGAGTTCGCCCTTCGTACTGGGAGCGCCTCATATCACTGATTAGGGATAGTTTTGATCATGTCAGTGATTAATGATGGTTGTTAATCTGTTCACCGATTAATGAAGGTTTTTTATCATGTCGCCAATGATGATGGTTTTAATCAGGTCTCCGATTAATGATGGTTTTTAATTTTGTCGCCGATTAATGATGGTTTTTAATCACGTGGCCGATTGATGATCATTTTTAATCATGCCACCAATAAATGATGGTTTTTAATCTTATCACTAATTAGGGATCGTTTTGATCATTGCACTGATTAATGATGGTTTTTAATCTGGTCATCGATTAATGAAGGTTTTCAATCATGTCACCGATTAATGATGGTTTTTAATCATGTGGCCGATTGATGATGGTTTTTAATCATGCCACCAATTAATGATGGTTTTCAATCATATCACTGATTTGGGATGGTTTTGATCATGTCACTGATTAATGATGGTTTTTAATCTGGTCATCGATTAATGCAGGTTTTTTATCATGTAGCCGAATAATGAAGGTTTTATTCTTGTTGCCGATTGATGATAGTTTTAATCATGCCACCGATCATATCACTGATTAGGGATCGTTTTGATCATGTCAGTGATTAATGATGGTTTTTAATCATGTGGCCGGTTAATGATGGATTTTCCCTATTAATGATGAAAAATAATTTGTAATAAGGAGGCGATTAAACTTCGCCCATGATCTCCGTCAAATCTTTTCATTAACATGATACGAGGGATAATAAAAGATAAATTGGATCCTGATTGCTATTCTCGTCAGGTCCTGCTACGCACACGTGACGTAAGTACCTCTAACCTCTCACCTTCGACAAGCTGTAAAAATGGAGGTGAAAATATTTTTTTTACTTACATAAAAAAAATCCGATTATTTTAAACGAGTAGGCCTAAAATAGTTAAATTATACAACTCCGCTCTTGTACGCCATCGCTTGACCGCACTCGTTTCGCTCTAATTCCTTGTTTGTTTTTTTTTCTCTCTCCATAAAATGAATCTTCCAAAGATGGAGTTTAAAGGTTAAAAAAAATTGAAAAATTATATTAAATTGGAATAATTTAAACTGATAGGCCGAAATCGAAAGACTTAAAGTTTAGCAACAATAAGGGGGGGTTTTATCTTACATCTTAAGTTAGGTAAACTTTCGCGATACCACTGTTTATTATCAAACTTTTTATCGGGCGTTGTATTTAAGTTTATCGCGTTTTTCATCTGGAAGATCGTTCCAATTTTTAACCTTTCTTTTTTTGATTGATATTTGCGCCTCAGGATGAATTACGACGGTTTAAAAGATCAATAAAATCGACTTAGAAGTCAAAAAATAATAGGATTGCAAGATTTCAAAGTTTCGTGACCGATTTATAAGACTGGAAAAAAATTCCTTTCAAAACGTGATTCGCAAAAACGGAACAATTTTCTTAAGAAAACTTTTTAAAATCTGGTTTTCTCATTTTTCACCCTTGATTTTACCCAAGAAAAACCTCTAAAAAGGACACAAAATTACGTTATTTGGTTAACCAGGAGTTGAGAAATATGATCATGAATCTTTCCATCCTCTTGACCAACGTCCGGAATTCTAGGGCGGTTTTTTCCTCTCTTTCTCTCTTTTTAAAGAAATATCAGATGGGCAAAAGGTTTCTTTCAAGCTTGAACAGTTACGGTCAAGGGCGAGCTGAAGAAAATTAGCGTTGCCGAACAAGTAAAAGGAATGTTCGTTTTACAAGAATGAAAGAAAAATATAATGATTTCTAATTATGTAACAAATTTTTTTGTGCATGAAGGAACGTTTATCAATAATCCAATAGGTTAACAACTTTTTCCTTACGCTAAATTTTAAAAAATAAAAACGTGTCACGAACTTAAAATGGCACAGGCTTACCAGAACATTTATATCTCATTCAAAATTTATGTAAAACGTACATTTTATAAATGGGTCTTGAAGACCCCTTAGGGTCAAAATGGAGTCTTTATTGATCTCTGTATAGGCGCCGGTCGGGCAGAACAAACAAAAACAAATTATGGCCACAATTAAGGATTCCGGATGCAAATTCAATTTTAGCTTGATTTATTGATGAAGAATTTTTTAATAAGTGAAATTTCTGTTGTGTGTTACCCACCATGTCCGATTTTCGGGGTATTCCAGACCCTTAAAAAATAATTAGTGATGCGAGAATTAATGGATTTGATGAAAAAACGAGGTTGTCTTTTGTGCCGGCCGTCCGTCACTGTTTTAATTCGCTATTTGTACCAGTCTTCTTTATTCTTTAAAAGGCCAGTCTTAAAAAAAAAAAACTTTTGGGCGTCGAAAGCTTAGAAGATTTCTCCCTAGTTGGTAAACAATTTATCCCCAAAAAATTTTGCTTCGGGGGGCCCGATCATTAATCAGTGATAAGATTGAAACGACCCCTAATGAGTGACGTGATTAAAAACGATCATTAATCGGCCAAAAATTTAGAAGTTTCCTCCCTAGAATCATTAAAAACCATAAAAACCTCATTAATCAGTGACATGATCAAAACGATCATTATTCGGAGATATGTTTAAAATCCATCATTAATAGGTGACATGATTTAAAACCGTCATTGTATGGTTGAAAACCATCATTAATCGGCGACATGATTAAAAACCGTCGGTGTATGGTTAAAAACCATCATTAATCGGCGATATGATTAAAAACCAACATTAATCGGCGATATGATTAAAAACCATCATCAATCGGCCAAAAATTAAGAAGTTCCTCCCTAGAATCATTAAAAACCATAAAACCATCATTTACCATCATAAACCATCATTAGTGACAAGATCAAAACGATCATTAATCAGTGATATGATTGAAACGACCCCTAATCTGTGACGTGATTAAAAACGATCATCAATCGACGATATGTTTAAAAACCATCATCAATCGGCGACATGATTAAAAACCATCATCAATCGGCCAAAAATTTAGAAGATTCCTCCCTAGAATTATTAAGAACCATAAAACCATCATTAATCAGTGACACGATCAAAACGATTATTAATCAGTGATATGATTGAAACGACCCGTAATCTGTGACGTGATTAAAAACCGACATCAATGGCGACATGGTTAAAAACCATCATTATTCGGTGACATGATTAAAAACCATCAATAATCGGTGTCATTATTAAAAACGATCATTAATCGTATGCTGCTTGTTATTGTATTGCCAAGTCGTGGAAAAAGTACAAGGCGAATGATAGAAAGAAAGGGCGACAAAAAAACGCGTTTTTAGCCTTTCATTTCGGGCATTCGTGTGGCAGCCTTTTTTCTCTCGTTCATTGCGAAGTGCGGTTATCAAACTGGATAATAAAGGGCGCCGAAATAGGTGGGAAAAAGCTCTTTTGTGAAATAAACGAAAAGATCGCTTTTGTCGGATTTCGTCGAGTCGTTAATTTTTTTTTTTTTTAATTCAAAGTGGGGAAAAACGAAAATAAAGCGATCGCCCTTGGGACGGTAGATCACGTTTTTTTTCCTCCTTCACGATAAACGCCTCATTTTGTGACAATTACAGGCTTATGAAATTAAACTTTTCGCCTCCGAAAGGATTGAAATAATTTTTAGTTCGCAGAAATGTCCTTGTTTTGGCCTAAGGAGAACAATGTCTTTCTCATAAGGATCAGTCCGATTGAAAAATGTCAAGCTTTTACCGTGGAGAAAGGGACAAAAACTCAACAATAGAAATTTTCAATGACACCGATA
The DNA here is from genome assembly GCA_014119065.1 of Orius insidiosus. Classification (NCBI taxonomy): domain Eukaryota; kingdom Metazoa; phylum Arthropoda; class Insecta; order Hemiptera; family Anthocoridae; genus Orius; species Orius insidiosus. Next base: position 140,572 of record JACGAQ010000189.1, on the reverse strand, counting down.
GGGAAATTTAGATCACCTATTCATAGATTTATAAAAATTATATGGCTACTTTGATCGTAAACAGGATTTTTATTTTATTTTTTTTTTTTTTTTTTTTTTTTTTTTTTTTTTTTTTTTTTTTTTTTTTTTTTTTTTTTTTTTTTCTCTCTCTCTTTTCTTTGTACATAGAGCCAACTCCTTTGTAACCAACGAAAGTTGTATACAATTTACTAAATAAATAAAATAAAATAATTTTATTTTAATTTTTTTATGCAAGTTTTTTTTCTCTCTTTAATAAAAAACAGCATTCCAACTAAAATAGACACCTTTGGCTGAAATTATGATTTTTATATCCTTGAAAACAATTTTTTGCTACAGTTTTTTTCTGTTATTTCAGCTACGGTTGGGAAAGAGGCGTCGTACATGCCTTTGGGACAGACTTTTCCTCCTCCACCTCAAGGTGGGCTAATTTCTGTTTTTATCCTTTAATGGGGTCACGAGATCTTATTTTCTTTCGCCTTTAACTCCGACTAAACTTCTGAATGACATTTAATTTTTTTTCGTCGAAAATTTCGGAATTAACGTTTCGTAAGACAATGAACGATTAATAATTCGTCACGCGATAACATTTTTAGGTTTTTAGACGGAGTTTTACTTCAATTACTTTTTTTAAACCAATCTAATACTTCCTTAACACAAAAAAACAACCTGTCTGTGTGGATTTATATCCTCTAAAATTTAAATTAAATATCGTTAATTTATCAGGATTTATCGACAGTTCTGAATTTGACATATTTTTTCCCTAACCATTTACAACGCTTAACACAGAAGCATTGCGGAATGTGCATTTTTTTGAATGCAGGAGTTAGACTAGACTCTTTCGGGATGTGGAAGATACGTTTATTGCATTCATTTCTCAAAAGAAAGTAATTGAAATACCTTCCGTAGATGCTCTTCGGAAAAGGCACTGTCAGAATGTCGCTTCTTTATTTAGTTGTTTATTAAGTTCCTTAAAGAAGTTATTGTGATACCCTCCACGTTGGGTTTTTAGGGGGGTTTTTTTTCTGGAGGGTCAATTCGAATATTGATCTTTATCTCAACTTTGTCTGTGGTGCCGGCCGTCCGTCCGTAGCATTTTTTTTCCAGAACACTTTCCGACAACCGATTTTCACCAAATACTTTTTAAAATTTATTGCTTTTATTGCAATTATTGCTTTTAAAAAATTTTAGTGTAAAAAAACTATCAATTTTCTGCATAAATTATCATTTAGCAGGGAGAAATTTCATACGTCCACCCGTCACGAGAGGGACCTCCCATGGGCAAATCCCATTATTCCCTTGATACTTAGAAAAATTTTCGAAAAAAAAAAATTAGAAAATTTTTAGAAAAAAAACAAAAAACTTCTCCTCTGTTATTCTTCCCCTCCCTTATACATGCCCCTCTGTTATACTTCCCCTGCGATATACTTCCCTTCCCTTGTATTTCCCCCTCCGTTATACTCCCCCCCCCGTTATCCTTCCTCTCCATTATCCTTCCTCTCCATTATCCATCCTCTCCATTATCCTTCCTCTCCATTATCCTTCCTCTCCATTAAACTTCCTCTCCATTATACTTCCCCTCCCTTATACTTTCCTCCGTTATACTTCCCCTCCTATATTTTTACTTCTCTTTAAGGAAGTTTTCGTTGGAAGTCTTCAAACAATACTTTTATTCGGGATCGCTTCCCGGCAGCAATTTTTAATGAATCATCCTTCCGTCTGTTGTTTTTGCCGAATGAGCTTAAATTGGAAAAGTTAAAAATTAACGAGCGAGTAGAAAAGCCATTTTTAAGAGTTAATAGATCTGTATCAATTTTTCCAAGTGGTTTGAGTTGCTTATCGTTTATAGCTTTTCATAGTTTCAAAGGGAATTTCAAGTGAATGCTTGGATAACTTTATACGCCTTTAAAAGAAAGGTTAGATTATAACGCAGAACTCAGAAGCTATGAGGGTTTTTAAAAAAAAGAATACCTTTCATCTCCGTGAGGCTAAAATAATGAGGTCGAATAAAATATAAGGTATCAACAGTTTGGGAATTTTAACGAAGGAATATTGAACAGCTTGACCTAACAGAAATGACCAAATCAGGAAGATATCGTGATCAGGAAGATATGGAAGTTAGCGTGAAAGTGACAATTACAAATTGAAGTTAAATAGCCCCTTTTTAATCCAGTATCGATTAGCCCGCACAACTGGAGTGTATAGATGGTTAAACTTTTTTTTATTACGGCAATCGAATACATAATACTTTTTTATCCTTTCACTGAAATTGCGTAATTTTCTATTGTTTACCGGTCATTACGTGCTTGATACAATTTTGATGATTTATAATAAATATTTGTTCAAGAAAAAAATTGCTGTTCGGTAAAAATCTGACCAATAGACTTTTTTAGACGTCAACAAATCCTATTTGTAAGGGATTAAGGGATGGGATGAAGTGGGGCTTTCACTATTGAGGAATAGAGCTTCGACGGACTGTGCATTGTGAAGGGAAAAAATCCCTCTACACTGTCCAGGATATAAGGGACAGTGGGAAAAAATATTGTGGAAAAACGTAAAATCGAACTATAAAAGTTTCATTTTAACTTTTTTGATAAGTTTTTGTTTCTTGGGGTCTCCGTGACCCTTTGGGGTCAAAAATGAGGGTGATCCACCGGTCTCATTTGAAAGATGGAAATTTTTGAGCCGTGGGGCCAAGGAGAATAATTTTTGGATAATAAAACTTCATTTTTAAAATCACGGTTAAGAAAGTGGATGAATTTTCGCAAGGATCCTTTTATTTTGAGTGTTTTTATTTTGGAAAGAAAAAAACCGAGCAGTTATGTTTCACTTTAAACTATAAACGGAAATAGATCACCTGACGAGACCAACTAAGTCGAAACCGGTCGACAAATATTCCTGTACATTGAATCTCTCTACCTAAATACTTCTGAGTAAAGAAAGATAAAGTACTAGTTTGAAGACCTTCCAACGAAAACTTCCTTAATGAGAAGGAACATAAAAGGGAAGTATAAGGGAGGGGGAAGTATAACGGCGAGAACGTACAACGGAGGGGGAAGTATATGGGAGGGGGTATAATTAAGGGGAAGTATAAGGGAGGGGTATATGAGACCAAAAGTATAACAAAGGGAGATAATTTTCCAAATTTTTGTTTTTCGAAAAACTTTCTTAGGTTTTTCAAGAAATTTTCTAATTTTTTTTCGGAAAATTTTCCGAGTTTTTTGTTAATTTTTCGAGTGGTTTTTATGGACGGATAAGGGAGGGGGAAGTATAAGGGAGGGGAAGTATAATGAAGGGGAAGTATAATGAAGGGGAAGTATAAGGGAGGGCAAGTATAATTAAGGGGAAGTATAAGGGAGGGGAAGTATAAGAAAGTGGAAGTATAAGGGAGGGGGAAGTTGTTTTTTTTTTTAATTTTCCAAGTTTTTTTTTTGAGTGGTTTTTTATGGAAGGTTAAGGGAGGGGGAAGTATAAGGGAGGGGAAGTATAGTATAAGGGAGGGCAAGTATAATTAAGAGGAACTATAAGGGAGGTCAAGTATAAGGAAGGGGAAGTATAAGGGAGGGGGAAGTTGTTATGTTTTTAATTTTCCAAGTTTTTTTTTTTTTTTTTTTTTTTTTTTTTTTTTTTTTTTTTTTTTTTCGAACAACTTTCTAAGTTTTTCAAGTAATCCAAGTTTTTTTTTTTTTTTTTTTTTTCAAGTTAAATGGGTAGAAGTACGAAATTTCTCCGAACTAAAAAAAAATTATAATTAGATAAAAAGTGGCAATTTTTTACATCAAAATTCGTAAAAAATATAAGGAGTAATTGGTGAAAATTTGGTGAAAATCGGACCAACTGCAACGGTTCGGCCAGCAGTGAATTTTTTAAAATTTCAAACAGACATATCTCCGCCATTTTTTCAAATTCAAAAATCGCTCTCGTTACATTCTTCTACCGGCCAAAGAAATTTGTGTAAAAAGGTAAAAATCGGATGAAAACTGTGGCCTTAAAGAGTTCTGGAAAAAAATGTTACGGCCGGCTGAACCACAGACAAAGTTGCGATCGGTATAGGTCCATATTCGAATTACCCTTCGGGGTCTGGAAGACCCTTCCCCAAAAACCCAACGTGGAGGGTATCACAATAACTTCTTAATGAAGTTAAGAGCTCCGAAAAAAAAATCGTAAAATAGTCCATTTTACGTGAAATTATGTGTAGAATCCGAATCCGGCATTTAAAATTTCCTCTTTTCAGTTATTAAAATGAAGGATGAAAAATTTTTTATTTGACAATCGATTTTTTCCGCAAGGACAGATTTTTTTCAAATTAATTTTCATTATCAATTTTAGAAGCAATTTGAAGAGAAAAACAAAAATTTCAATCATAGAATCGAAGAATGAAGATGGAAATCTGTTTGTGCAGAGGGATGATATTTTTTTCGGCCTTTTTTTTTCTCCCTAGGGTCTTGTTTGTGCCTATTCAAACACCTTTTGTGCCAAAAAAAAGTCTTTCCCCCGCTTACAATCGTGAAAATATATTTACAAAAATCGTGTTCTAAGAGGTCAAAAGTGCTTTGATTTACGAAAAATAAAGAAAACCATAAAAATCGTTTATTATGTGACCCAATGAACTATAAATGCGATTACCGGAGCTCTTTTTCTCGGTTTAATTCCGTCCGAAATAAAAATTCGATAATACTCATTCTAGCGTAAATTGTGTCGAAACGTCTCTTTCGTAATGACGAGAAAAACTTTTCCTGTAAGAAAAAAAGATCTAATAAAATTCGATGTGTCAAACCTTTTACCGTAACTAGATTTTTTTGTGTTTCTGTCATTTTTTTTAATTGGCGGTTGATGAAAAAATACGAAGATTTTAAACCGGAACTGTGACTGTAAACCTTTTAAAATAAAGAAAACCATAAAAATCGTTTATTATGTGACCCAATGAACTATAAATGCGATTACCGGAGCTCTTTTTCTCGGTTTAATTCCGTCCGAAATAAAAATTCGATAATACTCATTCTAGCGTAAATTGTGTCGAAACGTCTCTTTCGTAATGACGAGAAAAACTTCTATTTCCTGTAAGAAAAAAAGATCTAATAAAATTCGATGTGTCAAACCTTTTTAACCGTAACTAGATTTTTTTGTGTTTCTGTCATTTTTTTTTAATTGGCGGTTGATGAAAAAATACGAAGATTTTAAACCGGAACTGTGCTGTACGTTTTGTTCGTGGCTTTCTTCCGTTTTTATAACGAATCTCGTAAAAGCCGCGGTTTCGAGCGTTTTTTTTCTCCTGGGGTGGGAGTTTTACTTTTAAACGGGTGACCGCAAGAAAAATGGAAACTTTGACGAAAGTGATGTTTTCCGAGGAGTACGCAAGGATCACTTCAACGCAGGAGTAATGAAGGTTCAACTTTTTATTTTTTTAAGCCCACTAAACGATCATATTTGACCCAGTAACACTTTCATGAATATTTAAGAAACTTCCATGTTTTCGTCACGTTCTTTCGTTAATTCAAGATTTAATTAAAAGCCTACCCGCACACCCTTTCAAATTAGGAAATTACAAACCTTGAGAAAAAGCTTTTCACCCTTATTTTAAGGTTTATTAAGAAATTCCACCTGCTTTTCTAACGTAGTGAGGCTTAATTAGAAAAAAAAAGTATAAACTTTCAATAGGGAAAAAAATGTTTGGTGCGGCTAGGGAGAAAGGTTTCAAAAAGGCTCAAATATCTCAGGAACTATGGGTTTACAGCAAAAAGTACTAAGTAAAAAATAATTTAAGTTAAACGTACTACAAAAGTATTCAGCACATAACATGGCTAAAGTCAACGTTTTCGGATTTACGGTCAAAAGTCAAAATTTGGCAGAGAAGGTTTTTATCAGTTTTTATGAATATCTTGCAAACTATGAGTTAGTGCGAAAAATATTAAGAAAAAAAGATGATTTTCGTTAATTTCAACAAAACATTTTTTGAACATAATCTTGCTTATGTTAACGGTTTTGGAGTTATAAACCGTCAAAAAAGGCCTTTTTCATTGAGTTATTTGATGATAAATCTTAAGTGTCATTAAAAATGTTTTTTACTATTCGTAACTCCAAAACCGTTCACTTTATCAAGATTATGCTTAACACTTTCTGTTCAAAATGTAATTTTAAATATTTTTGTACTTAAATATTTGGGGCTAAACCTTACAGTTTTCGAGATATTTGAGAAAACCTGAACTTCCTCCCCTGCTTCCCTCCACGGATCATTTTATTATTTTTTTATAGGGTCAATTATGGACTTTGACACTGGTGACATCTTTTTTCCCCGGAATTTTAGCTCCTGCGACCTACTTTATAAAAAGTAATTATAATAAAATGATATAATTGAATTTTAAAGTTCAGTTTTGAAAGATTTGGACGAAGGAGGGAGCTATAAAGATCCAGTTTATCCCTAGGGCGGTAAGTTCGATAAAACACGTTTATCCAGCGAGTACGCAGTACGTCCATCCAGATGAAGGACCTCTCAATTTATAAAGGAAATCTCCGAATTCAAAATTCCTCAAGAGATCTTCCTGAACGAATTAACGTTGAGAAAAGTAGCGAAGAAGATGATTACGAAAGAGACTATGATAAACCGGATTATGAACAGACGCCGGATTATAACGCCTATAACGAAGAATACAGCGATTCGACCGAAGTAAAATTGAGCAATTGTGAAATATTTTAATAATTTTTTTTTAGGCTTCTCCGTCTTTTCGGGATTATAGTGAAAGCGCATCTGGAACCACGAAGGAGAAGTGTTGAGCAATTATAAAGTAACGGAGACTATTCCGGGAGATACTAAGTACAAAATGCCGAAAGTAAAAGTGGTCCCGATCCCTCCTCCTTGTGAGGGGGCCTCCGCCGCCTCCGCCGCCTCCGAAGCCGAAGCCGACCGAAGAACTTCTCTGGTCAGACGCCGGATATCCTTATCGGATTCAGGCATCTCCTTCAAAACGGTATTCCCTCATATTTCGTTTAAAAAGACCTAATAAAATGTTACAACGTAAAGGTACAACCATAAAACGTAAAAGGAACGAATTTATTTTTTTGAACAGTTTGTAACAATGCCCTATTCAGTATAAAGACGCGATAAATTCTTTACATGTACTACAATTTTTTTGCTTCTCTATATCAAGTCAGAGCACTTAAAAGTAGGTTTATTTTTCGCTTGTTCAATCCTCGGGCGTCTTCCTCCGCTTTTGCCCTGGAAACCACAATCTCAATAGTTTTCATTAATCTTTTGCCCGAGAAACATCCTTTCCATCACGATTCTCCCCTCCGCCACTCCGAAAGCCGAAACCGATCGTGAAAGAAGTCCACATCATCACCATCACACCGTCCCTTCACAGATGGTCCCAGTCGCCGTCCACATCCACAAAGACGCCATGGAAGGCTCGAGCTCCGAACGTGAAGACAGACATCTCAATTCCGATTTCACCAAAAAGTACTACACCCTGAAATGCCCGAGTTTCCTCCAAATCCCTTAGATATCCCGGAAACTCGTTATTTTAAAATTGCCAATGATGCCAATTAGCTTCTTATGTAAATAAAGTACAAATTTAGTTAATTTTTTTTTATTTTTTAAAAATAACAGATTTAGTGGATGTAGCTGCTGTATCCGCCGTAGCCAGAGTAGGGGTAGCCGGAGTAACCATAGCCGGAAGAGTAGGGGTATCCGTGGTATCCAGAGTAACCAGCCAACCTAGCGTAACCACCGTGGTAACCTCCGTGGTATCCTCCGTAACCGGCGTAACCGAGTCCACCGTATCCGGCGTATCCGAGACCACCGTAGCCGGTGTAGGCGATGCCTTTCTTCTCCCTGACTTCTTCTTCAGCCAAAGCGATGGCGAAGAGAGCAACGAAAACGAAGATCTACAAGAAATATTTAGTCTAATATAAAATTAAACAAAAGATATCTTACAAGGGTTTTGTAGGAAGCCATTGCAGATCTGTCGACTGACTGGTGCATCCTGAAAATTCGCGCTCATTTAAATACGTTGGGGCCCCACCTGCGAAAAGACGTTTGAAAAAAGGAAAAACTGTCGCATATATCTTGTCGACCTTGCCCTTACGAAGACGAGTTTTTCTACCGTCCAATAACAAAAGAGCGAGCCTTCTCTGGAGACCTTGCTCTTGAAAAATACTCAAGGATTTATCGCGTTTTTACTTGAGGAGGCTCGACCGAAATACGACCCCCATAACCAGTCCTCCATGTTGCCGAATGGGCAATAAAGATGCCGGTTTTTCTTGTAAATTTGTTTTCTTAACAAACCTTATCTGGAATCCTGGAATCGTTTTGGTTATAACATCTTTTTTTCTCCCTCGTCTTCTTCCATTTTCTTTATTAAAAAAAAAGTACCTTCAATTCACTAAGCAACTATTTCGTGCGAAGCATCTCTAATAGGAGTTATTGTATTACCCTCCATGTATGGTTTTTGGGAGAGGGTCTTCTCTGCGGATTTATTATTGACCTTTACCGAGGTTGCATGTAGAGCCGGCAGTCCCAACTTTTTCCAGCCTCAATTGTCATCGGGAGTTTTCGGTTCGTTCCATATACCTAGCTTGGCTGAGCGAGCACATTAATTTTTTCTACCTATACAAATTTTTTGCGATAACAGAAACGAGAAATTATAAAATTGTGCTACTTTTAGGAAGTTTTTGAAGGTGCCAATACTCTTTCCTTTCCTTCAGAGATCTTTTCCGACCAGTGGAAAACGCATTTTTGGATTGGTGGCCGAGGACCCTCGCCTTCAACCAAAAAAAAAGGTTAAAATGAGGCGCTCCGGGTACGAAGGGCGAACTCGACAAAACGTAGTTTCGAGATATTCGCATTTTAAAGTTTCGGTTTTTACGTATTTAAAGGGGAAAAAATGGCGAACTCAACATAAAATTATTTGGGTGTATTCACCAAGAGGTCTAGAATCTGAAAATGAAAAAAAACTGGAAGACCCTTCCCAAAAACCGGACGTCGAGGGTATCACAATAACTTCTTTAAGGAAGTTAAAAAAATTTCTCCGATGTCGAGTTCGCCCTTCGTACCCGGAGCGCCTCAAATATAGCCATAAAAATGTCTTTTCTTGGCAAAAAAAACTTAAATTTCCTTCTTTCCTTCATGGGAAGTTCCCTTCGACGCCAGATACAGACCACCTACTTTTAAATTATTAACTTCCTTAAAGAAGTTATTGTGATACCCTCCAGGTCGGGTTCTTCCAGACCCCGTAGAGTAAATTCGAATTTGGATCTATACCGATCTCAACTTGGTCTGTAGTTCCGGCCGGCCGGCCGTCCGTAGAATTTTTTCCGGAAAACTTTACGGCCACAGTTTTCATCCGATTTTCACCAAATTTTCACACGAATTTCTTTGAATTTCGGGCGATTTTGAATTTCGAAAAAATGACGGAAATATGTCTGTTTGAAATTTTAAAAAATTCGCTGCGGCCGATTTTCACCAAATTTTCACCAATTACTCCTTATTATTTTTTAGGAATTTTTGGTGTAAAAAAATTGCCACATTTTATTTATTATTTTTTAGTAGGGAGAAATTTCATACTTCTACCCATTACGAGAGGCATCCCTAGGCCAAAGAGCCCATCATTTCTACCTTGACACTTAAAAAAATTTTCAGAAAAAAAGCCCAAATTTAAAAAAAAAACCCGGAAAATTATTCGAAAAAAAAGCAAAAAAAAAAAACCGTACAATTTTTCGAAAAAAAAAAAAAAAAACTCCCCCCTCCCTTATACTTCCCCTCCCATACTTCCCCCTCCGTTTTTCGTCCCCTCCGTTATAATTCCCCCTCCTATAAACTTCCCCTCCTATATTGTTACTACTCTTTAAGGAAGTTTTCGTTGGAAGCTCTTCAAACCAGTACTTTTTTCCTCCAATAAAAATACATATTGGATATTAAAGTGTGAAGAAATATTCGATGACTTTACCGGTTTAATATTCCATAGATGAAAACGTTGTTCAAATTACACTCTTGAAAATGTCATCGTTGAATATTTAAAATAAAATTGTCCAATGGGAAAGCATCCAAGTCCGGGACTGAAAAGTGATTAACAGAGCGGAATTCATCACTGATATTTTCTAAAATTTGATTAACTTATTTTAATATTGACAAAGAGGCTGATTGCGGCTTATTTTTTTCTCGGTTTCCAAAATTCTGTTTGAAAAAGGAACAAAAGTGATTGTGTAATTTAATTGATTAAATTGAGCGACGAAATAGCTCTGGATTGCCTACTTTCCTTTACAGATGTCATTCAATGAAACTATTTCCATTACGTGATGATCTGAAGGACAATAAGATTTTTTCCTTCCTTCCAATCCGTCAATATTGCTCACAAAGGGCACAAAAAAAATGAAATGTCCCAGACCCGTTTTCCGCAAAAGGTTTTTATTTTTATTTTTCGTTCAGGTTCAAATTGGTCTCCTTTTGTTTACCCGTCTCCACTCGTGGGTTTCCAGGCGTAAAAATACAAATAGAGAGACCTATTACTTTTTCCTTTTCGAAAAACACAGCTTCAATCACTGTCAAGTTGTTCAATTTAATTAAAAATATGATTTCAAGGCGTCTTTTTCGACAAATCGCCTTTTTCCAGGGCTTAATTTCATCAACCAAGAATATACCGAAATTCTCGGCATAGTTTCATAAGTTAAGAATTTTTTATATCAAAATCCCCTGAATACTTTTATTTTAACTTCCCTAAAGAAGTTATTGTTTTACCCTCCGGTGAAAGGTTCTCTGACTCATAAGTCATAAAATAGTCGAGGCCCAAATCTCTAGAAGGGTGTCCAAAAGTGGTTTTTATCCGTTTTTATAAAATATCTTGAAAACTACGAGCTTTAGCGCAAAATTTATATACAAAAATGATTAAAATTAAGTTTTGAACAAAAAGTGTTTAGTACATAATCTTGCTAAATTGAACAAATTTAGTGAAATGTTGAAAAAAAGGTTCTTTTGATATTTTAGACATCTCGTCAAATAACTCGAAAACCACTGGCTCTAGCGAGATGATGATTAAGTAAAAAATTAATTTTTATTAAATTTTCTATAGAAAATCTTTAATACTTTTTTCCTAGAACAAATGAGGCGCTCCGGGTACGAAGGGCGAACTCGACATCGGAGAAATTTTTTTAACTTCCTTAAAGAAGTTATTGTGATACCCTCGACGTCGGGTTTTTGGGGAAGGGTCTTCCAGTTTTTTTTCATTTTCAGATTCTAGACCTCTTGGTGAATACACCCATATAATTAGGTAGATTTCTTTTCTTCAAAAATCTACCTATTGTAATGTACCAAGTAGTCGCAGATTCAAAAAATTTTCTATACGTTTTTCGTTTCATACCTCCTGGACCCCAAAACCATCCTCAGTTGAAAAGTTTATATATATATATATATATATATATATTAGCACGATAACTGGAGCAATTTTAATGTGAGGGTGACGATATCCGGTATTTAGAGCTTTTATCTCAATAGCTCGGACGAGTTCGTTAATGGCTGAAATCGGACCAGCGATTCACCTACTTTACTTAGGGCTTAAAAGACAAAATTGGCATTTTCTATTGAAATCCTAGTCCTTTTGCAAAAAAAAACTTTAAGACCTCTGCGAGGGCGTGTAAAAAATTAATTAAAGCAGGTTTGGACGAGCCAGGCGCAAAATATTGAACTAGCTAAACTTTAAAATAATTTGAATTTATACCGGGAAATTATTAAATATTTTATTAATAAATTATCAGATGTTTTTCTAGGGGCTCAGTGGCGCAATTTTTCTTATATCATCATTTTTATAACATAATTATATATTTTGTGTTTATACATATTAATTTTAATCATGAAAAGAAATCTACCTTTTAGTCCCTGCTACCGCAGGGTCATTATTTTATGTTGAGTTCGCCATTTTTTCCCCTTTAAATACGTAAAAACCGAAACTTTAAAATGCGAATATCTCGAAACTACGTTTTGTTGAGTTCGCCCTTCGTACCCGGAGCGCCTCAAATATTTTAGGAGATATGGTCTAAAATCCAGGTGAACAAAATCTTTTGATAAAAACTGCTTTTTGAAGTTTATTAACCGCTGGTACCTCTTTGGAAAGGAAATGAAAGTAATAAAATAACAAATAAAAAATTATTTAATGGTAAAACAGTCTATTAATATCCGAAACCGATTCCTCCGGAGATTCCGAAGCTTTTGTAACCAGAAACGTAGCCAGGGTGGCCATAACCGTAACCGCCGTAACCATAACCTCCGTGACCATATCCGTAGCCTCCGTAGCCTCCGTAGCCTCCGTAACCTCCATATACAGGGTAGCCATAACTTCTGTAGCTAGGGTAACCGTAACTTTTGTATCCACCGATGGCGACGCCTTTCGCCAAGCCGAGTCCGAGTCCGCCGGCGAGACCCAAACCTCCGGCGGCCAATCCGATGCTTTTAGCTCCAACTATTCCTCCCGCTAAACCGAGTCCTCCTAATCCGGCAAGTCCAAGTCCTCCTAATCCAATGCCTAAAAAGTGATAGAATTATGTAGTTACGTTTTTGGTTGATGATGATGATGCTCACCTGCTGCTGCAAGACCAAGACCTCTTTTCTCTCTGGCTTCTTCCGCAAAAGCGATAGCCAAAACTGCCGCAAGGACAATAAACTAACAAAAATAATTTCATTACTAATTGCATATCACCAAAACCATGAAATGAACGTTATGAACGAATAAAATCTAATGCATCCAGCTGATCCTCTCTTCTCTCTATCATTCCTTGCTATTGATGCGTCCATCAATTTTATTGCAGTATGAAAATTAGTGAAGTAGATTTTGGGTATTTTATAGTACCGAATAAAATCTAATGCATCCAGCTGATCCTTTCTTTTATCTATGATTCTTAGCTATTGATGCGTCAGCATCAATTTAATTGCGGTATGAACATTGGTGAAGTAAATTTTGGGCAATTTTGCAGTTTAGGCCATAAGCAAAGTACCAAAACCCCTTGTCTGATTTCAGACATCTACGAACTTGTCCCAGAAGTAATGAAATCTACCTAACTCATTATCGAAACCCAGAAAAACGCAGCATGATAATTGAAAAAAGTTATTAAAATGAACTTACGAGACTTTTAGGAGACATGGCTGTTTCGAAAACTTCGGCACTTTTGGAAGAAGATTCACATTGAACTTTATATATGATACCATAATTCCCCACCAAAAATCAGGAAGTCGTCCTTGCGAATCTGGTTTCTTCTATAAAAATAGACGGACAAAGGTCCCGAGAATTTACGACTCATCCTCTGGTTTTTCCGCATGAAAAAAAATGACTGAAAATATTGACAAAACGTAGCATTTCCTGTTGAGGAAAACAAAGTTCAAAAAACTATGATGTAACAAAATTAAAATAGTAAAAGGGAGCATTTGAACTGCTTGAAATGTGCTTCGTTACGTTAAGAGAGAATAGAGTTGACATTTAAAAGGTCTGATTGTTTTTTTTTCTTCTTCTTTTGTAATTTATTCCAGAGTTCCCTTGCGACTTTAAACGTCTCTGGTTTTGAGGATTCTCGAGGCAATTGCTTATTTTCGTTTGCTTCCTCAAAAAGGATGTTACTGCGATACCCTCCACGCAGGAAACTTCCAGACCTCGGAGTATTTTGTGTTGCCTGTTTGTACCTGATTTTCAGGTGTTTTTGGCCAGAAAAACCCCTCTTTTGGCCTCTACGAAAGATGAACCTTTGAAAATTGAGTATAAGGATAATACCAAAAAAGCTGTTTTTACTTAAACTTATTTATTTTTTAATTGTACTTTGCCGAGTCAAAAACAGTTTTTTAGTGGATGAAGGCTCCGTGGTAGCCGCCGTAGATTCCAGAAGAGTAAGGGTGACCAGAATAACCTGAATAGGCGACGGGAAGAGCGCTAGAACCGTAATATCCTCCTAATCCGGAGTGTCCATATCCAAGGCCATATCCGAGTCCATACCCGCCGTAACCGGTGTAACCGATCGGGATCCCTTTTTTCTCCCTGACGTCCACTTGAGCACAAGCGACCACCAAGAGAGCAGCAAAAACGAGGAACTGCAAAAAAATACAGTTAATTTATTTTTACATTCTAATTTTTGTTGCCTATGTATTCCGCAAGGGGATTGATTTTACCATCATATAATTAACCAATAATGGAGGAAGAAATGACTGTGATAACGGGTATCTCACGACCCGTTTCGGCTTAAAAAGCCTCGTCAGGTGAGCTATTCCCTCTATCACAATCATTTCTATCTTTTCACTGTGCGCCATTTTTATAAAAATTAGAATGTAAATGTAGAGTATTGCCATGACAGCAAATCTGTCATAAAAATTAAAAAACCAATAATGAGTGGCTCTATCTCTTAGAGAACGGTGGCGGTGAGCTTTAGGGAGACTGTTTCCGGCTTCCCGCTGTATCCACTAAATCTCTCGGCGATGGAGGCACAGTGAAAAAATAGAAATGATTGTGATAGATGGAATAGCTAACCTGAAGAGGCTTTTTAAGCCGAAACGCGTCGTGAGATACCCGTTATCACAATCATTTTTTCCTCCATTATTGGTTAATTATATGATACACATTATTATACTTACGAGAGATTTGAAGGCAAACATTTTCTTCGTATGTAAGTCTTATCCGGCAACCCCTTCTGCTTTTATAGTTCGGACCCCACCTTGATCATGAACTTGACCTTGGGAGAAAAGAGAAAAAAAAATTCTAAACCGGGTGGAAATATTTCAAATAAAACGAACATCCAATGTCATATTCTTTTCGAATTCATTTTTACGGATGATTTATCGAACGTTCGATTTATCATACTTGCCAATAAGGATTTGAATATAAAATTTCTGCGTGGGCAGTTGATTATTCAAAACCTGTCATTCAGAAGCTTTTCTAAAAATTTGAAAATCCGAAATATACAGGGTGATACAGTTATTGTGTAACGTAAAAAATGTCATTATCTAGTAAAACTAAGAAAGGAATTTAGGCTAAAATGCCAACATCTTGATGGAAAAGGCTCCAAATTGAGTAAAAAGGCTATTTGAAATACTTTGAATTTTTTTAAATTGGAACTGAAATGCCATTATCTTCAGCGCTGTCTAATTTGCGGAAATATAGTTATTGTGATACCCTCCATTTTCGTTTTCCTGAAGAGGATCTTCCTGAGATTGATCGTTTGGTTGTCTGTGGTACCGGCTGGCCGTCCGTGATCAGCACTTTTCTGGTGACTTTTTTTCCTTGTAGTTGAAAACTTGGGTTTTTTCGCTCATTCTCACTGCTGGGCGAAGTCTTTCATTTTTCTACCGTCCTTGATGCTCCTATTTTTAGTAGATTTTCCCGACAAGTAGACCCCCCAATGAGAGAAGACCTTCCATGGGTCAGTGGTCAAGAACTCTGATTTCACCTCAATGTGGAACCCTGAAAAGGTCTTCTCTGTATTTACGGTACGAGGAAAAAGCTGGTTGCACTTGTTCTTCTGTACAGGCTGGGCGAAGACATTCATTTTTTCTACCTACTTTTCTTTTCCCAAAATTCAATTTAACTTCGCATTCCCAACTTGGTTTGAAACCATTTTCTCGTCTATCAAACGTTATCAGTTAAGTGCCTTGAATGTATGGGTCGCAAATTTTAAGTGGGGCGTTCATTTAAAGTTCTGCCTTTCCGTTTCTCGGCTGGGATCGAGGCGTCGATCCGTATTAAGGAAACTTACCCAACTCCTTCCCTTTCATCTAATTACCTATCCTCACCGAAGTCTTAAGCCTAATAGAGTTTAAAGACGTATTTTTAACTTCTGAAACGAAAACCCTCAACGGATATTTTGGGTCTTTCATTGGGATAGCTATTCTGCTTGGACAGCCTGCAGCGCTGATAGCCCAGTGACAGATGGCAGCATTAGCCTTTTCGTTTTGGAAGAGGCGCAAATGGCGGGCCACATCTCATATTGCGAAGGCCTAGTACGGCTGAGGTTCATGAGCTTAGGGGAGGAAAAGATCAGACCATTGGCGGGACCTCTGCACAGACTCCCGTTGCTGAGGCTCGACGGGGAGCTCTGATTTAGAAAGAAGGGCTCACAATAGAGCCTAAGCCCTTCTCCACATCGGTCCTCCAGGGCCTCTCTTGAGTATTTCCTACCACTACCTAGATCTGCACCACAGACCCCATTTGGAGAGCCATTCTGCTTGTACAGGCCTGCAGCGCTGACTGCCCAGTGGCAGCATTAGCCTTTTTGGTTTGGAGGAGGAGCAAATGGCGGGCCACATCTTCTCAGGCCAAGTACGGCTGAGGTTCATGAGATTAGGGGAGGAAAAGAGCAGACCATTAGCGTATACAGCGAGACTTCTGCTCAGACTCTCGAGGCTAATTAAAAGCCTGACGCTCGATTCAGAAAGAAGGGCTCACAATAGAGCCTAAGCCCTTCTCCACATCGGTCCTAAAGGGCCTCGCTTGAGAATTTCCTACCACTACCATGATCTGCACTGGCGACGGCTCCAGGCGGGCGACCCTTCTGCGTACATCGCCTCGACGCCCTAGGTGGTCGACATTTACAAGGCCCTAACACTAATCCTTATCTCAGACGCTTCTTTTGGATCTTTCAGATCTTAGATGATAGCCCGTGCTAATGCTAAGGACACCCGCAGCACTTGTCCCATTTTCAAGTAGAATCTGGTGCGGTTTGTGGAAAAAGGTCTCTCGGTAGTTTGAAAAAAATTCAAATCTCAAAATTTTTATTCTGAACCATTTTTAGCCACTTTTCCTTCGCTTTGGGACTACGTCCGCATAAGCTAAGAAGCACATCTTTCTTATTCCAGATTTAGAAAATATTTCTATCTTCGCCTTGTATTTATTGTAAAAGAACACTGGTACCGCATTGATATCCCAATCCAATATGAAATTTCTTGCCGAGTAGTTTCCCTTAAAAAGTAATTAAGCATTGAAAACGTGCTTGCAAAGAACTTACAGGCTTGGCGAAGCAGTGATCAATGTCAAAAACTTTGTAAATCTTCGCTGCAAATTGCGGAACAAACATATCAAGTGTGGTGCATAAGTTTATTTCCTTACTGAAATAATTCTCTGTCCACTTGTTGTTTGCCATTTGGTCTAAGATTAAGCTAACCTACAAAACATTAAAAACTGTACTATTTTGAATAAAAACCTTGTCGCTTGGGCCCAATGTGGTTGGCATGTACAAGTCGAAATCGACAGCCAATGTACTGCGGTTTAACTTCTTAAGTTTGTAGGACATTTGCATTATGTCATCCTCAGATCCTGCGCAACGATCGGCTCCTCGAATGATCATGTCAAACGGTCCCTAAAATATTTAACGTACTGCAGAAGCTGTCAATATATCCATTCTTACAGCGCTGTTTTTGTTAACCCCTCCGTTTATGGAAGAAACGACGAAAACGATAAGAAAACAACATTTTCTATTCAACATCATAGCAGAAAGTAGACCTACCTGTGGTCGAAGGTTTTCTCCAATCTATTAGCGATCAACTCGTCAACAAATCACATCATTTGATGCTAATGTTCGCGATAAAAACAATTAGGGTACTTTTGAAAACAAAGTTCAAAAAACTATGGTGTAACAAAATTAAAATAGTAAAAGGGAGCATTTGAACTGCTTGAAATGTGCTTCGTTACGTTAAGAGAATAGAGTTGACATTTAAAAGGTCTGATTGTTTTTTTTTTCTTCTTCTTTTGTAATTTATTCCAGAGTTCCCTTGCGACTTTAAACGTCTCTGGTTTTGAGGATTCTCGAGGTAATCGCTTATTTTTGTTTGCTTCCTCAAAAAGGATATTACTGCGATACCCACCACGCAGGAAGCTTCCAGACCTCGGAGTATTTTGTGTTGCCTGTTTGTACCTGATTTTCAGGTGTTTTTGGCCAGAAAAATTTTGTGTTGCCCGTTTGTACCTGATTTTCAGGTGTTTTTGGCCAGAAAAACCCCTCTTTTGGCCTCTACGAAAGATGAACCTT
The DNA here is from genome assembly GCA_014119065.1 of Orius insidiosus. Classification (NCBI taxonomy): domain Eukaryota; kingdom Metazoa; phylum Arthropoda; class Insecta; order Hemiptera; family Anthocoridae; genus Orius; species Orius insidiosus. The sequence goes on along the minus strand of JACGAQ010000189.1, from coordinate 122,575 downwards.
TGAACCTTGTGGGCAGCATTAGCCTTTTTGGTTTGGAGGAGGAGCAAATGGCGGGCCACATCTTCTCATACTGCGAAGGCCTAGTACGGCTGAGGTTCATGAGATTAAGGGAGGAAAAGATTAGACCAATGGTGTATACAGCAAGACTTCTGCTCAGACTCTCGAGGCTAATTAAAAGCCTGACGCTCGATTCAGAAAGAAGGGCTCACAATAGAGCCTAAGCCCATCTGCACATCGGTCCTCCAGGGCCTCTCTTGAGTATTTCCTACCACTACCATGCACCGGCGACGGCTCCAGGCGGGCGACCCTTCTGCGTACATCGCCTCGACGCCCTAGGTGGTCGACATTTACAAGGCCCTAACACTAATCCTTATCTCAGACGCTTCTTTTGGATCTTTCAGATCTTAGATGATAGCCCGTGCTAATGCTAAGGACACCCGCAGGACTTGTCCCATTTTCAAGTAGAATCTGGTGCGGTTTGTAGAAAAAGGTCTCTCAGTAGTTTGAAAAAAATTCAGATCTCAAAATTTTTATTCTGAACCATTTTTAGCCACTTTTCCTTCGCTTTGGGACTACATCCGCATAAGCTAACAAGCACATCTTTCTTATTCCTGATTTTGAAAATATTTCTACCTTCGCCCTGTACTTATTGTAAAAGAACACTGGTACCGCTTTGATATCCCAATCCAATAAGAAATTTCTTGCCGAGTAGTTTCCCTTAAAAAGTAATTAAGCATTGAAAACGTGCTTGCAAAGAACTTACAGGCTTAGCGAAGCAGTGATCAATGTCAAAAACTTTGTAAATCTTCGCTGCAAATTGCGGAACAAACATATCAAGTCCGGTGCATAAGTTTATTTCCTTACTGAAATAATTCTCTGTCCACTTGTTGTTTGCCATTTGGTCTAAGATAAAGTTAACCTACAAAACATTAAAACTATACTATTTTGAATAAAAACCTTGTCGCTTGGGCCCAATGTGGTTGGCATGTACAAGTCGAAATCGACAGCCAATGTACTGCGGTTTAACTTCTTAAGTTTGTAGGTCATTTGCATTATGTCATCCTCATATCCTGCACAACGATCGGCTCCTCGAATGATCATGTCAAACGGTCCCTAAAATATTTAACGTACTGCTGAATCTGTCAATATATCCATTCTTACAGCGCTGTTTTTGTTAACCCCTCCGTTTATGGAAGAAACGACGAAAACGATAAGAAAACAACATTTTCTATTCAACATCATAGCAGAAAGTAGACCTACCTGTGGTCGAAGGTTTTCTCCAATCTATTAGCGATCAACTCGTCAACAAATCACATCATTTGATGCTAATGTTCGCGATAAAAACAATAAGGGTACATTTTTCCTGGTATCAATGAACGCTGAAAGAGAAAAAATTAGTTTAAAAAAAAAGTTTTGCTCTACAAATGGTTGACGGAAATGGGTCTTCCTGACCCACTAGAGGTAGATAATTTTAACCTAATTTTTAAAACAATCTTTTATTTCCTTCGTTCCCTTATTATCCTAGTGTGCTAAATAATTTTCTATTAGCTTGCAGGGGCCAAAAATTATTAAATTGCGCTACTTTGAGGATGTGCCTGTCGGCAGACTTCTTCAGATCCTGAGAGAAGCCTTCCGAAAGGCAGATCCTGAAAGACGCCTACCGACAGGCAGGTCCTGAAAGAAGTCTACCGATAGGCAGATCCTGAAAGAAGTCTACCGACAGGCACAACCTGAAAGAAGTCTACCGACAGGCAGATTCTGAAAGAAGCCTACCGACAGGCAGATCCTGAAAGAAGTCTCCCGACAGGCATATCCTGAAAGAAGCCTAACGACAGGCAGGTTCTGAAAGAAGTCTACCGACAGGCAGATCCTGAAAGAAGTCTCCCGACAGGTACATCCTGAAAGAAGTCTACCGACAGGCAGATCCTGAAAGAAGCCTACCGACAGGCAGGTCCTGAAAGAAGTCTACCGACAGGCAGATCCTGAAAGAAGTCTCCCGACATGCCTTCTGAACTTATCGTAATACCCTTTATGTCTGTTTTTTTAAATTTGCATTTCACAATTCATTTTTGTTTATTGAGTTTTGTACAGGCATTAAGAGCTTTTCGGAGTTGAAAATGGAGATTTGTTATTTCTAGCTTCATCAAGAGATGAATTAATAATTGCAAAAGGGAAATCAAAAAGCAACTAATGACTAAAATGAGAGTTTTCGTTATTGAGCCCTTAATAATTCCTTAATTATTCTTTTTGTTGAAAAATTTCATCTTTATTTTATGTCATTGGTTTTAGTTTCTCAAAGAGAAGTTATTAGATTACTCTCCAGGTAAAGTTTTTTTTGTGAGTAGGTCTTCAGTGTAACGGAAGGTCTGCAATTTTCAACACGAAATCTGCTTCAATTGTAAGGAGAATTTAGGCAGTTCACGCCTGTCAAAAGAGTTCTGGCTGGGCGAAAATTTTAATTTTTCTACCTTGATACTCGGCCAGCTGTAGTACATCAATTTTTTTCAAGCCAGAGACTTGGAGAAAAATTGAAGAGTAGACGCTAGGTGATAAAATAGTATAAAACTTTATGTTGGTAAAATTTATTTTTAAAATTTTATAAATATAATTTTTAAAGGCCTTTTTTTAAAAATCTACCATCCGTGAGCACCATAACCGGAATAACCGGAGTATCCAGGGTAGCCGTTGTAACCGGAGTAACCGATACCCGAAGAGTATCCGCCGAGTCCTGAGTATCCACCGAGACCTGAGTATCCTCCGAGGCCTGAGTAACCACCGTGGTAACCTCCGAGACCGGAATAACCGAGTCCTGAGTATCCTCCGAGACCGGAATAACCTCCGAGACCTGAATATCCAAGACCAGAATGTCCTCCGAGTCCAGAATAGCCGAGACCTGAGTATCCACCGAGTCCTCTATAACCGCCGTAACCTAAGCCGCTTCCTGCTCCTCCGTAGTATCCACCATATCCAAGACCTGAAATTTAAGAACAAAAAATTTAAAACCAAAAGTGGCCTTTCCCGAAAGCACAAGTTTTCGAGGAAACAAAATTTAAAGCTTATTCTCAGAAAATTGGCTCTTCAAGCTTAATTTTGAACCTTCTTGAGAAAATTTAGTTTTGATTTTATCAAAAATAAGCCAAAAAACTGAAATTTCAGCAAGGAAAAAGGTTTACCTGTGTAGCCAGATGCGATGCCTTTTTTCTCCCTGACTTGCTCATCGGCGACGGCGACGGCCAAAATCGCAGCAGCGGCAACCTAAAAACACGTACAATAAGACCAAAAGAATTCCTTCAAAATTTTAGTTTACAATAGTCTTGAAGGCGAACATTTTCCTCGACTTTTTTTCCTTCGTCTATTTAAGATCTAAGAAGATCATCTCCTTTTTATACTTTCCAATTCCCACCATCGCCGTCCTTGTAAAAGGCGATTCCCTCTCGATTTGAGACAGTGTCGGGGAAAATATATTGCACCTTTAAACTTTTATTTTATTTTTACAAAAGTACCCAATTGAAATGCAAACTGCCACTTGTTTTCCATAGCTTTCGTCTAATGTCTTTCAACATCTATGATTGATTGTTAAAAAATTATAATTACCTAACTATCTTAAGTGTTTGTTATGTAGGAAGTCAAACGCGCAGAAGCCAAGGGACACCAAGGGGAGCTTTTAAGAAAAGTGCTAATTTTGGCTTTGCTGGGCTTCACCAAGGGGAGCTTAGAAAAGAGCACAAGATTTGGCTCAGCAGGGATCCAACAAGGGGAGCATTGAAAAAAAGGAAATGTTTTGCATATCAGTTCTCCACCAAAGGAAGCTTTGAAAAAGAGCACAAGGTCTTCTTAGCGGTCATCCACCAAGGGGAGCTTTAAAAAATAGCGTAAAATTTTGCTTAGCAGTTCTCCACCAAAGAGAGCTATGAAAAAGAGCAAAATGTTTTGCTTAGCTATTGAGTGGTAAAAAGTCACACCGAGAGGAGGAGTGTTAAAAAGCGATTTTTATCAAATATCTCAAAAACTATGAGGTTTAGCGCAAAAAATATGAAGTACAAAAACAATCAAAAAGGATTTATAATAAAAAATGTTTTATACATAAACTTGATAAATCCAACGGTTTCGGAGTTACAAGCCGTCAAAAAAAGACGAATTTTTAAAATTTTATTTTAAACGAGGAACATTTTTCGAAATGTTTTGCTTATCAGTTCTCCACCAAAGGAAGCTTTGAAAAAGAGCACAAGGTTCTTCTTAGCAGTCATCCACCAAGGGGAGCTTTAAAAAACAGCGTAAAATTTTGCTTAGCTAAAAAAGGCAGCTATGCAAAAGGGCACAACGTTTTGCTTAGCTATGTCCATGAGTGGTTAAAAAGGGGTTTTTATCAAATATCTCAAAAACTATGAGGCTTAGCGCAAAAAATATGAAGTACAAAAACAATCAAAAAGGATTTATGATAATAAATGTTTTATACATAAACTTATTAAATCCAACGGTTTCGGAGTTACGAGCCGTCAAAAAGACGAATTTTTAAAATTTTATTCTTAACGAGGAACATTTTTCGAAAATACGATTTTGTATAAACTATACCGTATTTGAGACGATTATTTTATACAGGTTATTGTATCAAATTATGGATTATATTATTAATTGAAGCTGTAATCAAGGCTATAGACTTGTAAATTAATGAAATTCCCTTTTCGGGTAATATGAGCTTTATTCGTAGGAATAATGCAGAAGGGATAGTTAGTTAGCGAAGGGAAGTTAATTGTAATGTAAAGGTCATAACGACGAAAGGCTTGGAAACGTCCGAGAAGCCCCCAATCGACTCTTTCGGATCCGGTAACATCCGTCGACCTTGGTCTTTCATATTCACTAAGTAATTTTTTTTATTTAATAATTTCTTAATGCATCTAATAATAATTTTTTATGGAAATCATTAAAAGTCTAGAGGATAAACATGATTTTTTTAATAGAGAAGAAAGGGAAAGATAACTCTTAATGAAAAGACAAGTGGATCTCTGTTTTTCGTCCTTATTTTTTGGCCTGAGCCCAAAAGTTGAAAAAATCAGGGTCAGAATACCATTCGAATAAAGTAGTAAATAAAACTTATTTTCATCTGATTTATTTGATTTTCAGGAATAAAAATTATTAACCTTGAAAATGTCAATTCAATTGTAGACTATTCTGTGTTTCTGAATTTTTATCTTTGTTCCAACCTCACAACTGGTTTGAAACTTTTGGAGCATGCGCAGAAGGATTTGGAATTCGAAATTGACGTCGTTCGAATCGTGTCTCCGTCAAATCTGAAGTCCGAATCCTTCTGCGCATGCTCCGATAGTTTCAAACCTTTCAAATTGCGGATGGAACAATCCTATGGAAACCCAAATTTTTCAATTTAAAATTATCATGCCAGAAAAAATGAAGATCATCACGCTGCCAAGCCAACCAAATGAGCGTAATCAGCCCAAACTCCTTAAAATAGGTAGATTCTGAAAGAAGTCTACCGACAGGCAGATTCTGAAAGAAGTCTACCGACAGGCAGATCCTGAAAAAAGTCTGCCGACAGGCAGATCCTTTAAGAAGTCTACCGACAGGCAGATCCTTTAAGAAGACTGCCGAAAGGCAGATCCTGAAAGAAGTCTCCCGACAGGCAGACCCTGTAAGAAGTCTGCCGGCAGGCAGATCCTGAAAGAAGCCTACCGACAGGCAGATCCTGTAAGAAGCCAACCGACAGGCAGGTCCTGAAAGAAGCCTACAGGCAGGTGCTGAAAGAAACCTACCGACAGGCAGGTCCTGAAGAAGCCTAACGACAGGCAGATCCTGAAAGAAGCCTACCGACAGCAGGTCCTGAAAGAAGCCTACAGGCAGTTGCTGAAAGAAGCCTACCGACAGGCAGGTCCTGAAGAAGCCTACCGACAGGCAGATCCTGAAAGAAGCCTACCGACAGGCAGATCCTGAAAGAAGCCTACCGACAGGCAGATCCTGAAAGAAGCCTACCGACAGGCAGATCCTGAAAGAAGCCTACCGACAGGCAGATCCTGAAAGAAGCCTACATGCAGGTGCTGAAAGAAGCCTGCCGACAGGCAGTTCCTGAATGAAGCCTACCGAAGGTAGATCCTGAAAGAAGCCTACCGACAGGCAAATCCTGAAAGAATTCTAACTAAAAGTAGGCATTTAGTACTACTTTTACTAACTATTACGGCCAGACGGCCGGAGCCACAAAGTTGAAATAGGTAAAAAGCAATATTCGAATTGACTCTTCGGGGTCTGGAAGATCCTTCCTCAAAAGCCCGACCTGGAGGGTAAAACAATAACTTCTTTAAGGAAGTCAATTATTTTTTACCGCAAAAAGTACTTCATGATTTTCCATATGTGGACGTTTAATGAGATTTTTTTCCCCTAAAAATAAAAATGACCTTGAAAACTGGTCCTCAAACATAATTCTAAAATTTGTTCTTCATAAAAAAGGCTAGAATGATCAAAAACTGGTTTTTTTACCCTTCGGTAAAAGAATTTCACCATTGTATTTCTTCGAGTCGTTTTCCTCCTCCGTTCTTCCATTTTTTTTCCCACGTCAGATATCTTGGAAATAAAAGATGCTATTTTATATAGACTGAATCACGCCAATATTTGTGGATACTTCCCTTATTTACATAAATTTTTGGACATTTTCATCCAATATTTCACACTTTTTATTACAAAACAATCGTTTTTAAAAATAATTTTTTTGGAAGGTCCTAATCAAGATTTGGAAGAATTGAAAAAAAATCCTTGACATTCTAACTAATAAAATAGAAACGTTGAAGTAAAAAGTGACTAATACGCTGACAGAAACCGGAGGAACTATTTTTTCACCGCTCATTATTCAACTTATCCATCGTCTTATTTTTTATCCAATCATTTTTAAAAGTGTTAAAAATCAAAAAAGGTGGCCTTGAAACCACATTTTACCAACCAGGAAGTCTTAATTGTAATCATTTTTTTTATCATTCTCTTAAGAAAAGTTATTGGCAATATACGGTTTTCGGGAGAGTCTTTCGTTTACCTATTGGAAACTAAAATGAATAAAAAAATTTAAAATAAACTACAAATTTCAGAATCGTAAAAAATAAAGTGTCCGGAAAAATGCTACGGACGGCCGGCACCACAGACATAGTTGAGATCGGTGTAGATCCATATTCGATTTGACCTCCGGGGTCTGAAAGACCCTCCCCGAAAACCCGACAAAACAATATATTCTTTAAGGAAATTAATTATACCTAAATGTTTCTAAAATAATAATGGTAGCCAATTTTTTGTCGGAAATGATGATTATAAGTAAATCAATGTCTAGCAAATCGATATTTATGAAAGGCGTAAAATAAACGTCCAATCGTTTTTATAAAATTGCCTTTTCGCAAGTGGCAAATTGCATGTCTCCAGACTCGTAAATCAATCGAAACGATCTTCACAATCGTCAAACCACCAATTTTCCCATATAGGGAAGAATGAAGTCCTTTTTGTATTAAAAAAAACCTATTAAACTAATAAAGGATTTTTTTAAAAAAAGAAGACCACTTAAAAGCGAGGAAAAAAATTCCATAGAATTAAATTTAACCTTTTTACTGCAAATGGTAGGAATCTATTATTTTATTGGTTTACCGGGGAAGGTGATCCATATTTTTCTCGACCATAATCCAAGAAAATGTCAGTTGATAACCCTCAGATTGCGAAAAGTAAACATAAAAGACAGTAAGGAAAAAAAAGTCTATTTGAGTAGTTAGGATTTATTTCTTCGGAACAATAATTTCTTTTTTCCTTCGCTTTTTGAGAGAGAAACCCAATTCTTCCTCTTGTTTTTGAGAGAAAAACGACGAATTTTTTTGATAGACGGTTTTTGACGGCACACGGTCAAACTTGTTAGGCGGGCGATTGCATATTCGGCCAATCTAATGACTTTACCGGGATACAGACATGTAAATTCGGCCAACTTGTCGAACGAGTGTTTTTGTAAATTCGGCCAACTTGTGGAAATAGTTGATATGTAAATTCGGCCAATATGTAATATACTACATAGTAGGTATAACTTTATCGATTTTGAATGCTAATTGGAATTAATGAAAATTAAATACAAAAATTGTTATGAAAAGACATTTCAAAATAAGATTATTCAGTTAATTAATAAAAGTAATAATAAATAAATTGCTCCGCAATTAATTTAATAAGAAGCGAAAGTTGTATGTCGTTGCGTTAGTTCTAACACCGGATAAGTCATTTTTATCAATTTTGAGTTAGGGATTGTTTCTGATGGTTTTTGTGGATAATCGAATTCCGTTGGTAGTTTAAACGTATTACCAACAGAAAACACGTAGTTCACGATATAGCCAACAGGTGATGCATTGATTCGAATGAGAAATTAATCCGTATTTTGGCTGTCCTAAAAACGTACGTATTCGTACGCATTCCTACGTATTCGTACGCTTTCCTACGTATTCGTATTCTATGCAAAGTAAAAAAAAAACTTTAAAAATTTGTAAAAAAACTAGGTTTTTATTTTATATTTTGTTTTTATTAGTATATTTTTTTAAGCAGACTCGCCGCAAGCATTAATTGGCCGAATTTACTTACAAGCCTAAAACCAAAGTTTGGCCGAATTTACCAACTCGTCAAGGGTCAGATCAGATAGGATTGGCCGAATTCACTACCGCCCTTTTTCAAGGCTCTTTCTCTCTTTTCTCAAAATTCGGAAATTAGTTCAATTTTCACTAAATCCTAATATTTATTACAATTAATTTGGGGGTGTAGGGAGACATTTGAGGTGTTCTCGCTCGTTCCGTGTGGCCTGGCTAGAGTAAAACGTTCATTTTTTCTACCTTGAAACTGAAAATGTTTTTTTGGATTTCCTCTTCAATGAAGAAGTTTCCAGCTCCATACTATTTTTGATTTACAAGCTATAGTTTATTTATTTATAGTGCTATACAGCGTTTTTGGCTAAAAAAAGTATAAAAATATAACTTAATACATATTATAAATAATTCATTTTTTGAAGGGTATGGCAGGTCTATCATAATTATAGCCTGAATCGTACTGTAATTTTGTTGGCGGAGAAGGCGAAGAGTGATTTATCAAAACCGGTGGCCGGGTTTGAAAGGACGCCTGTGCTGGGTAGATGACGACGGTGTCGTCCACTGGGGCCGAAGGTGGTATCGGCCTCGGCGTTATATAGTTTCTCGAGGGCTGAGAATTAAAGGAGGTCTGCGAGCCGAAAAAAGGGCCGCATCTTTGAGGAGGCGGTGGCGGAGGAATCCTGCAGTCACACTGGGGCGTTATCGACGGATAATAAGGACGACGTTCGTAATTGTAGTCATAATTATACGCCGGAGGTAAATAACCACCCGACGGATAATAACTCCTTTACTATACTTCCCTCCTTAAAATAAAAATTAAAAAATAACATTTTAAAAAAAATCAAGTTACCATAACCAAGCCCTAAATTCTGCAACTTGCTGATATCCTTCTTCTCCCTTTTCTTTTCTTCAAGTTCTTCCGACAAAACTGCCGTGGATAAAATAGCAAAAACCTTAAACAGAAAAAAACGTTATTAACGACAGACAAGGGGAAAAATTCAGTTAAAAAAATTGCATTCGGACCTAAATCGTTTAACCTTGAAAATACCGGTTAGGATTCCTTTATTTCTTTGTAGCATTCAATGACTTTAATTAATCATAAATTTACGTTTTTTTATTAACTGGCTCAAAGAAAAGTTATTATGTTACCCTCCGTGGACAGGATTTTCCGAGGGTTTTCTGGAAAAGTTTTTTCGGGGGAAATCCGTTTTTGAGGGATCTCCGTGGGTCAGTGATCAAGGAATCTGATATACCACAACAAGCCAGAGGAGACAAGTACTTATTTCTTATTTTTTTTTTAGATATCGTTTGTATATTTTTTAGACTTTCCCGTTACCATAAGTTTTTAACCAACCTTTTGACCTTTTCATAATTTTTTACGCATCTTTTTAATTTAAGGTCAAAACGAGGGATTTTATTAATTTTATTTTTATTTCTGCGGAATAATTTATGAATTTTTATAATTATTTTAACGACCTTCCAGAGGAAAGGAAGCTATTTTTTAATAAAATGGACGTAATAAATAAAATTTGTATATTAGTAAAAGGGCCGTTATTTTTTAAAGGTTGAAATGTAATAAATGGTCAATGTTTTAAAGGAAAGTGACGGTTTATGCCTTTTAACTTCCTTGAAGAAGTTATTGTGATACCTTCGACGTCGGGTTTTTGGGGAAGGGTCTAATCGAATATTGATCTTTACCGACCCCAACTTGTCTGTGGTGCCGGCCGGCCGTCCGTCCGTAGCATTTTTTTCAGGAACACTTTACGGCCACAATTTTCAACCGATTTTCACCAAATTTTCTTTAGTCGGTGAACAAGAAACTAACGAGGGCGATTTTTGAATTTCAAAAAAATGGCGGAGATATGTCTGTTTGAAATTTTAAAAAATTCGCTTCGGCCGAACAGTTCGTCGGATTTTCACCAAATTTTCACCATATTTTCATTATATTTTTTAAGAATTTTGATGAAAAAAATTACCGTTTTTTTTAAAACATTAATTATTATTTTAATAGGGAGAAATATCACACTTCCGACCGCTACGAGAGAGACCTCTCTTGGCCAAAAATCCGATTATTTCTACCTAGTTACTTAAAAAATTTTCCAAAATAAAACTTAAAATATTTTTTGAAAAAAAAAATGCAATTTTCGTTTTTTCATAAATTATTCTAGTACTCGATGATTCATTGATTGTGGTTATTATGGATAAATCTAGGACATTGAGGCTTGTGATATTAATTTATTCATTGCCACTGCCTTGCCACTGCCATGCCACTTCCATGCCACTGCCATACCACTGCCATGCCACTGCCATGCCACTGTCATTGGCCATTAATAAATAAATGTCACAAGCCACAATGTCCTAGATTTATCCATAATAACCACAACCAATGAATGCAAATTTTATTTATTATCATAGGTAGAAACTGTTATTTACTTATAGAAAAAAGTACCTACAAATGAACAGTCAAAAATATATAACTTAAATTTTTTCCTAATATAGTTTTTTGCTCCAAAATAAGCCTCCAATGGAATCACGTTGGCTGTAGGTATTAATTTTTTTTAAATTTAAAAAAGGTACCTAATTCGTAATTTTATGGTGACCCAAAGTTTATTTTTAAGAAAAATCTAAAGTCACGAAAACATCTAAATTATGAAACAGGAAGAGGAAAAAAAATATAAAAAAAGGATTTGATTCTTATCAAAATGTTGGCAACAATTCAATAATTTTTAGGATTTTATCAAATTGACGTTTTTATAAAATTTATTGTCACGATTATCCGATTGAATGAAGAAATTTTTTTTTTTACTTACAGTTAGCGCTAATATTTCCATATTTTCCAACCTCACTAAATGAAATGACAGCTTAAAAAAAGCGAAAGTGTCATTTATATATTTAAGCCCCACCAGAAAAGGAAAAAAAAAAACGGTTTACGTGTCAATACGCGGATGGATTCGGGACAAACATCGGCCCAGGGATGTTCATCACTTTCCCAATATTGCCCAACCTTCGAAGAGAGGAAACAAAGGGACTACGAAGAAAAACACGATTTTTAGACGAAAAAGAGAGAAAAAGAAACAATATTTAAATAACTATTGCGTGAACCGGCTCCGTGGCTGGTGGGTTCAGTCTTGATCTGCCACCACGGAGACCGGGGTTCGATCCCAGATTGGGTATAGGGATTTTTGGTTGGAAGTTAAATTCCAATTAAATATCCTTCTACAAAATCTGTGGATAATTTAGTTAGGCCACTCCTCTGGTAGTTGGTCCCGAAAAATGGGCGCCACGGCATTATGGCGAAAGCCCCCGCCTGGGTCCATCCCCCCTCCCCCTTGTGACGGTCTGAAGGCCAACAAGTATCAAAAAAGAAGTAGATTAACCAATAGGAAGAGTAAGCCTCTTGCTCATTGGTTATATCTACTTCTTTTTTTTAAAAAAAATAACTATTGCGTGAGTCGGAAACGTGACGGAAAGAAAAGAATTTCGCTACTGTTACTCTTTTACAATCGTCGATTCAATAAAAGAATACCTATTATAAAAAAGATAAAAATAATTTTTTTATTAAATGGCAGAAGGTCATAATCCTGAAAGCCTAGGAAAATAATAATCGCCCCGTTAATTCTAATACCGGACAAGTCATTTTTCCTAGGTTTTCAGGAGAGCCAAAATTTCTCATTTGAATCAATGTGTTACCTGTTGGCTAAATCGTGAACTACGCGTTTTCTGTTGGTAATAGGGTTAAACTACCAACGGAATTCGATTCACCACAAAATTTATCATCAGAAACAATGCCTAACTCAAAACTGACAAAAAATGACTTGTCCGGTGTTAGAATTAACGCGACGAAATACCTAAATTTCAAAAGTCTTCAAAGGCCCAATTTTATTGTTCGGCCCCAAGGATCCGAATTTTTTTCGATATTTTGAGGGATATTTCAGAGTTATTCGGCCTTTTATCTCGTTTTTCATATTTTTTCGCCAAGAAAACCTCTTTTTGTCGGTTTTTCCGGCGTTTTCCAATGTTCATCGGCCTAGAAAGATGTCTTTTACCTCATTTTAAGTGTTTTCCACACTGGAACTTTCGAGTTAAAATTTTCAGTTGGTATTTTGGGGGTTTCTTCTCTATATTTGAATAAGAATCTCCATTTTTACGAGCTTTTCTGCCGTTTTTAACTTCTGGCCAAGAAACATTTATTTTACCAGGTTTTACTGCTTTTTTCTTGGCTTATAAGCACCAAAGACTCCATTTTTGGGCCATTTTCCTGCGTTTTCCGCAAGAAATTCTGTGAGCATGCCATAGTTCGATTGATCTTGAAATAAGCCTGTTTCCATGGCATTATGGCATGACCTTACATGATTTTAAACGGTCCTTTTCCTCTGAAATTGTTTTTAACCGTCTTAGAATGTCCAAAAACATACATTTCGACACCCAACATGCCATAGTTCGATTGATCTTGAAATAAGCCTGTTTCCATGGCATTATGGCATGACCATACATATTCCTTGTTGGGTGTCAAACCTTATGTTTTGTGAGTCTCTAAATCGATTGGTGGTGTCTAAAAGCCGATAGAACCGCATTTTCTACCACGCTCATTGTTGTTTTTAATTCTATAAATCGTTTTTCTTTCTTTTCTGAGCGATTTCCTCCAACTATTAGCCAAATTTTACTCGAATTTAAAGTCTTTCATCAAGAAACTAAAAATGTACGTTAAAAAATTTTTTTTCACAGTTATCGGTTTCGTAAATGTATTTCCATGAAGGAGAAATTGTTGACAATGGGACTCTAAGCTAATGAAATGTTGAAGCGGCTTATTCATACTCGGGGACCGCCTTAAAATACTTCGTGTCAGGGTTATGTCATTCATCTGCATTTATTTACACTAAATTTACCTCTTTTGCTTTCACTTATCCTAAAAAAAGGAAAAAAAATCGATAATTACGGGTTGTTTTGACCCATCAGGGTCTACAAGACCCATTTCAAAAACCATCTTTCAAGAGTAGCACAATAATTCTATTTTAAACTCAACTCAGTGGACGGTTTCTTGGTCTTCCAGACTCCGAAGATTCAACGTGAGGTTTTCTCGATACTTTATGGTCTCCTCTTGTTTATTTACACGTGTATTAACCTTCTACACGTGGTAATACACGTTCAGAGATTAATTTATTTTAAGTTTGATAGGCTTTAGTTAAATAATACCTTAAAATAAAGCCGTGAGGGTTCTATTAATATTCTACGCGGGATCTAAACTTGTTATTCTCTGACAGAGGATGAAGTATCCATAACCAAATTTGTCTTGAGAGGATTAAAACCCTTTTTTTGAATCTTCCATTTTGGGAAAAAGCCATCAGGACAAAAAGAGGTTTTGATCGCGTTATTACTCCGAAATGATAAGCAGAATGAATAATTTATACCTTTATATTGGCTTATCGCTATATTTGACTTCTTATATTATCAGAAAGAAAAAATAAAATATCATAAAATCTAAGAAAAATCTCTAAATATTGTGGTTTCTTTAACATTAGTTTTGTTCCAACCGAAGTTTGAAACTGATTTGAAACTCCTGGAGTATGCGCAGAAGGATTTGCACGTCAGACGTCAGGTGGCTTCAGATTTGTAGGACAAACGATTTGAACGACGTCAAATATTACGTCCGAATCTTTATGCGCATGCTCCTAGAGTTTCAAACTGCTTTTGGAACAGTGCTAATATTTACCTTTCTGTATTGACGGTTGGGTATAACCGTAGCGCCGTTTTATATGTAGAATAAGTGGGGATATTTTTCAGGGTTTGTTTTAAAGATTTTTCTGAGAGGATTAGAGAAGTTTTAGGGCAAGATGGTCAATTTAAAAAAAAAAAAGCAAAAAGCGTACAAAAAATGTCGTTTTATCATCAATTTATAACGAGGAGAATGCTCTAAAATTAATTAAAAGGATATTTTTGTCCTAAAGGTTTAGAAAAAACTCAAAAAAATATGGCTTCTCGATAGTAAATTTAGGGTTTGAAGTAATAGATTGTTTTAATCTATTATCAATGCTGTTTTATTGTAAGAAGGTTATTCGATAGGTTCTTGAAAAAAAAACGCCTTCAATTTAGAAGGTCGATTATTAAGCAAAGCAGAGAAGACAAACATGTAATCTAACCTTATATTAATAAGGAAAAATTTTTGGGGGGAAAGAATAAGGTCTGAAGGCTTCCAAAAACCATCTTTTGAGGTTATCACAGTAAGAAAAATACGGGCACTTATTTATAAACGTTCCATAAGGAACTATTTTCTCAAAATTTTTAAGAAAATCGATTTATGAACCTCCATTGAATTGATCTGTTCCTTCAAATAAAAGGAATCCTTAAGATTACCCTTCGTTTTTTCAAGGTAGCTATTGAGGTATTGGGGAAACTTATGGAATCCCTTAATCCTTGATTCTCACTTAAAACCTTAAGGTAAGGAGTGGAGGAGTTAAGTTATCCTTTTGGTTAAGAAAAAAAGTTGCAAGGAATGCTTATGGGATTAAAAGGTTGGTTAAAACTTAGGTTTCAAGGTTTCCAGACTTCCCAACTTACTTTTTTATTTATTTATTTTTTTTTTTTTTTTTTTTACATGGCTACAACCTAATAGTTTTCTAGAGAAAAACCATTTTTGACACTTTTTGGCAAAATTTTTCTTTCTAATTAGGCTGTTGGCACTAGTGTTTGTAATTTTAGACGCCCCTAAATGTATGATGAGAGAGAACTTGTAAAACTTTTAAGGGAGCGACTCAAGATTAATATGAAAATGATAGATGACCCAACGAAAAGTTCACTCGTCGAGACAGATCCACTAATTACACTTTCTCCGCCGAAGTAAACCCTTTTCGGAGTAACGAAAAAAAAACCGTTATTTTAGGTAGCTTTTCATCAATTTCTCATACTATTAATCACCGATAAAATGTCAACAGTTTTTGAAAAAAGGGGAGGAAAGTGTAAAATGATTCTGTTTGTGACGGTTCAGGTGCATTTTTCTGCGCTCAATCTTTTAAGGATATTGCCGAAGGCGATTAGTTCTCAAAAGATAGAAGGTAGGAAAGAAGTCTCTTTCATATAAAGTGTTGCTTTTTACCTTTTTATCTCTTTGTGCTTGAAAAATTATATCCTAGGCCTCCCGAGAATATTTTTCTGACTTGAAATTTTCAACATTTATTTTTTTTATAACAGCAAAGACCTGTACAAAATTTTAAGTTGATCGGTCAATAGGTAGTCGAGATTCAGGGACTTGAAAAAAATAGTAGAGTTACGTTTTCTATTATGTGAAGAGAATTCAGGAAAATTGGGAAGAAGAACCTCTGTTTTCATAAGTTTTCTTAAATATCTCAAAAACTATTAGGTTTAACGCAAAATACGATAAAGTCAAAAATACTGAAATTTAAATTTCCAGTAAAAAGTATAAGGCGCAAAACTACGGTAAAGCTAACGGTTTAGGAGTTACGAGCCATCAAATCTCAATGTTTGGCTTAAGAAGGCAAATAAAATCGGTTTTTAGCAGTTTTTCTCCAATACCTAGAAAACAGTTTTCTTAAATATCTCAAAAACTATTTGGTTTAGCGCATAATACGATAAGTTCAAAATAATGAAAATTAAATTTCCAGTAAAAAGTATAAAGCACAAAACTACGGTAAAGCTAACGGTTTTGGAGTTACGAGCCACCAAATCTCAATGTTAGGTTTAAGAAGGCAAATAAAATCGGTTTTTAGCAGTTTTTCTCCAATATCTAGAAAACCAGTAAACTTTTTAGATTTCTTAGTGTTCCAAGGTTTCCTAACTTCCTTGGTTTTGTACTCCCGGATTTGTGAACTTCACTAGACTTTCCTCAGCTTTGGACGTTGTTTATATTGTCTTGACCGTTGTTTATACTTCCCCTCTCTTATACTTCCCCTCATTTATACTTCCTTGTATTGGACGTTGTTGACAAGGATACCTTGAACAACCCTTTTTCTTCACCTTTTTCCATTTCCATTACAATATTTATTTGTAGTCGAGAATTTTCGACGTACGTGGCTTTTGTGCTCATCCGAGAGGGTACAAATTAACATAAACAAATTCGTTTCTCTGAGGGGCCGAGAGAGGTCATAGAAGGACGCGGGTAATCCTCCGAGACAATACGGATTTCGCTCACGTCCTCTCATCGCTGTTTAGAGCTCACTAAAGAAAGAAAACGCTGACAAAAAGTATAACAAATTACGTATCTTTTATCAAATTACAATTCAGTAATTTACCAAAACTTCGCTTTTATATCTAAGGACAAAAAAACATCCTTACGAAATGAATGTGACATTTAAAAAAATTATGAAAGTATTGAATGGGTTTTAAAAAAATGTTAGGCTTCAACTCTGTAAGCTTCTTACAATTGTAATTAAAATAATGGACGAAAATCAGGTTTTTACACTCTCGAGACTGAAAAGCCGCAAAACGGGTCGGTCTCGAAGGAGTTGTTTTGAGCCCGGATTTCAAGTCAAATTAACCGGACCCTTTTTAGTAAATACGTACAATTTATTCGTCAATTCCCTGGCCAATTAGAGGGGAAAAAATTGAACTTATTCATTGGACCAGTAAATTTTAGTGGATTGAGTAATAGAGGAAAAAAATGAGAAATGAAGGGGAAGAAAAATGAGAGGAAGTATAAAGGAGGGGAAGTAAAAAGAGAAGGAAGTATAAAGGAGGGAAAGTATAAAAGAGAAGGAAGTATAAATGAGGGGAAGAATAACGGAGGCAGAAGTTTTTTTTACGAAAAATTTTCTAAGTTTTTTTTTTTCCTCTCTCGAAATAAATAAATGAGTATAAAGAAGGGAAGTATAAAAGAGGAGAAGTATAAAAGAGGGGAAGTATGAAAGAAGGGAAGTATAAAAGAGGGGAAGTATAAAAGAAGAGAAGTATAAAAGAGGGGAAGTATAAAAGAGGGGAAGTATAAAAGAGGGGAAGTATAAAAGAGGGGAAGTATAAAAGAGGGGAAGTATAAAAGAGGGGAAGTATAAAAGAGGGGAAGTATAAAAGAGGGGAAGTATAAAAGAGGGGAAGTATAAAAGAAGGGACGTATAAAAGAGAGGAAGTACAAAGGAGGGGAAGTATAAAAGAGGGGAAGTATAAAAGAAGGGACGTATAAAAGAGAGGAAGTACAAAGGAGGGGAAGTATAACGAAGGCAGAAGTTTTTTTACGAAAAATTTTCTAAGTTTTTTTTTCCCTCTCTCGAAATAAATAAATGAGTATAAAAGAAGGGAAGTATAAAAGAGGAGAAGTATAAAAGAGGGGAAGTATAAAAGAAGGGAAGTATAAAAGAGGGGAAGTATAAAAGAAGAGAAGTGTGAATGAAGGGAAGTATAAAAGAGGGGAAGTATAAAAGATGGGAAGTATAAAAGAGGGGAAGTATAAAAGAGGGGAAGTATAAAAGAGGGGAAGTATAAAAAGAGGAAGTATAAAAGAAGGGAAGTATAAAAGAAGGGACGTATAAAAGAGGGGAAGTATAAAAGAGGGGAAGTATAAAAGAGGGGAAGTATAAAAGAGGGAAAAGCTTAAGGCGGTGGAAGTACAAAGAGGGGAAGACTAAGAAAGGAAAAGTCTAAGGATGGGGAAGTATGAAGGAGTGGAAGTATTAAGGAGGGAGATATCAGGGGAAGATTAAAGGAGGGGTAAGTATAAAAAGGAGGGGATGTTTAAACATCCCATTGAAGGGGAAGAACAATGTCAGGTCTATTTAGACAATTATTTTTTTCAAAAATTTTTTAAGTTTCTAAGTATCAAGGAGGAAATAAAGGGCTTTCTGACCAAGGGATGCCCCTCTCGCAAAGGGTAGAAGTACTAAATCAAAATATAAGGAGTATTTGGTGAAAATTTGGTAAAAATCAGTCGTGTCTGATGAGACACCCTGAGATGAAACGTGAATATCTCCGCCATTTTTTTTAAATTCAAAAATCGCCCTAGATAGTTTCTTGGTAAACTATGGTTGTGTGAAAATTTGGTGTAAATCGGTTGAAAACTGTGGCCGCAAAGTGTTCCGAACAAAATGCTACGGCCGGCTGGAACCACAGACGAAGTTGAGACCGATAAAAATCAATAATCGAATTGATCCTTCGCAAAAAGCCAGACTGGAGGGTATCACAATAACTTCTATAAGGATGCTAAAATCAAAGACTTCGCCCATCCAGGACTCACAGAACGGGCGAAAGCACCCCTTATTTCTCCCTAAGGTTCAATCTTCGCCAAGTTTTCGACAAATCCCTTATAATTACTGTGTTAAAATTGGGCAATTCACACCAGTAAGGCCTTATTGGGCGAAGACTTAAAATTTCATTAGAGTTTGGATGAAATTAAATTGCCTTACTTTCAGGATGTTCCAGGACTTTTGTCCCATTTTCAACCGATTTGTGGCCTTTTTCCTCGCTATTTGGGTTCGTCCTTTTTTCCTTCTCGCGTAAGGATTGCAGAAAAACGAATTCTTCCGTTCACTGTAGTACGAGACGAAAAAAATTCCAATTTTACGTTTTCTCTTTCTTGAGTGACTTTTATTTATATGAGAACAGTGTAGGCAATAAAAATCCATTTCAATTTAAGTCTAGGGCGAGAAGGATCGTATTTGGCAAGTGATGTTCTTAAGTTTCGTAATCGAGTGTCTCCTATAAAAGACTCGATTGCCCGTCTCACTTCTCCAGTCTCAAAACATTTCTCCAGAAGACAAAAGTGGAAACAAATTCTACATAATTTGGATGAACATAAGGTATTTAAAAATTAATAAAATGGGGAAAAATATGTTTTAGACAAGGGGGAGATATGTTTTTTAATTCTCTCATGTATGATGCAAATTACATCTCAAAGATTAAATATTAAATTGAAAAACTTAAAAGTAAAATGAAAACGAGTTATTCCGTCCCATTAAACAGGGAAAACGGGTGGGGAATTATTGGATTTTAGCCCTATATCAACACCAGGCTACATATTCAACCTCCGTCCACCCATTTATATTCCCCTTAAGAGGCATATTAATCTAAAATTTACTATCAAAAGCACATATAATCCATTATGTAAAAAGCCTTTGGTCGCCTTTTTTTTTAATTAAAAAAGTTAGGTGAACTCGATAAAAGTTTATTTAGGGGTTTTCTAAGTGAAAAGCTAGAAATTGTATTTATTGGTTCATTATAGCGGGAAAACAAGTTTTTCTTCGGGCAATAAATTACTAACTGCTCTATAATCGGTGTCTAACATAATCTATCGCTTTAAACACTTAAGATAATTTATAGATATTTGAAATTTAATTTTACAATATTCTCAACAAAACTGAAACTAATTTTTTATTTTACTCTGTACTATTTACTCTTTAACTATTAAAGTGGGATAACCCTCTGGCAGACGATCCATTTTTTTTTCTCTCTTTCTTTGGGAAAATCTACCCTTTTTGTCTGAGAGATCTGAAAAGCCTTAAAGGCCTTAAAATTTTATTAAAATATGGGGTGGGTTCAAAATATCAATCATAAAAACTTCGGTGTCTTAAGGGGATATGAGGGTTTTAAGTTGGTTGCTTTGTACATTTTTCGTTGTGAGCAACGGTTTTCGGTTTTTCCCTTCTATCTTGAAAACCGTAGCTCAAAACGAAAAAATGTTCTAAGTAAACGTTGTAGCTACAAAAATTTACTACATAAGATATCTTATTAATTTTTTCCGTCAGAGCAATATTTTAGGAGATATGAAGGTTTTAAGTTTTCAGACAGGCTCTGTAGGATTATTAGTTTTAACCTCATAACTCCTTAAATATTGCTCTTACGCAAATAATGAATAAAAAATTTTTGTAAGAAATCTTTGTACCTACAACTTTTACTTAGGACATTTTTTCGTTTTGAGCGACGGTTTCCGAGATAGAAGGGAAAAACCGAAAACCGTTGTTTACAACGAAAAATTTGCAAAGCAACTCACTTAAAAACCATCATATCTCCTTAAGTATTGCTCTGACAAAAAAACCTATGAGGTCTTTTTTTAGGAAATTTCCGTAGCTACGACTTTTACTTTAGACGTTTTTTCGTTTTGAGCGACGGTTTCCGAGATAGAAGGGAAAAACCGAAAACTGTTGTTAACAACGAAAATTTGCAAAGCCACCAACTTAAATACTTCCATATCTCCTAAAGTATTGCTCTGACGGTAAAAATTAATAAGATATTTTATGTAGTAAATTTTAGTACCTACAACTTTTACTTAGGACATTTTTTCGTTTTGAGCGACGGTTTCCGAGATAGAAGGGAAAAACCGAAAACCGTTGTTAACAAAGAAAATTTGCAAAGCAACTCACTTAAAAACCATCATACCTCCTTAAGTCTTTTCCCAGAGAACCATGGAGGGTATCACAATAACTTCTCTGTGAGGCTAATAGTCCTCAGAAATGACTTTGTTTTATCAAAAAAAAAAAAAAAATAGAAGCTTTTATACATTCAAGGTAAAAAAGAAAGTGAATAAGATAAAGAAGCAATTTTGGAAGTTTAGACCTGGATTACACCTTAACCGTGAGTTATACAAAATAACCCAGCGTGTTTTATTTCTGTCACGGAAACCCAGAAGATGTGGGCGACATGAAAGATCGTGACTATCGCCCTAAAAGCTCGTCTTCCCAATCGAAACCGACAAAAAATGTAACAAAGTTACCTCATAAAAAACGTCAATTTAAAACACCAGTGAGCTACCACATTTTGAATATATCTATGTACATGATAATCAACCATAAAATTTCACAACCATTACATAAAATTGTGATAGGGGACATCTTCAAACCGGTTTTTAGGACCTTTCGCAACTTTTTTAAACTTAAACCTGAGAACATAAAAAAATTATAAATAAACATCAATCAATTGTAAAATTTCATTGATGACTTTAAAAAAATTGTTTACAATGCTGAAGTGATTAATTGAACATTTTCGATAAGGTTAAGTGAAAATGGGAATAATCAATTCAGAATGTGAGTATTTACCCTTTGGAACACAATGGTATTAATCATTTACTAATGGTTTTTTCCCTATTTATATAACACTTCAAAAATAGTTAAGTTTTCTATCATGTAGCAAAGAATTCAGAAAGAACCTCAGTTTTTATTAAATATCTCAAAAACTATTAGGTTTAGCGCAAATTATGATAAGGTAAAAAATAATTAAATTTGAATTTGAAGTAAAAAGTATTATGTACAAAACTTCGGTAAAGCCAACGGTTTAAGAGTTACGAGCCGTCAAATATGTTTGTCATCTAAAAGCGGTTTTTAGCCGTTTTTCTCAAATAAATCGAAAACTATAAGGTTAAGCGCAAATAATGTTAAGTAAAAAATTAATTAAAATTTAATTTTAAACAAAAAGTATAAAGCACAAAACTTCGTTAAAGCAAACAGTTTAGGAGTTACGAGCCGTCAAATCTATATGTTTGGCATAAATAAGCGGTTTTTCTCAATTTTTCTCAAATATCTCAAAAACCATGAGGTTTAGAGCGACAAATGTGAAATACAAAAATAATTTAAAATAAATTTTCTACAAAAAATAATTTAGATGTAACCTTGATTGAGTGAGTAGTTTTTTAGTAAAAGTGTTTTAACATCGCGGAAGATCGACCGCCCGGCGCGTGGTGAAATGAGGGATAATAAAATACCTTCATCATAGTTTAACATTTAAAAAAACAGCTTTCCATGTCCCCATAAGGTTCATAACAAGTTACGGAACACTCGTCTCTTATCTCAGAAAGACAAAAATCCGTTTCTATTTCTCCAAGTCTTTTAAGAATAAAATGCAATCGAAGAAAAATAAAATAGAGAACAGGTCAAGGAAGAATTCAATTGCGACATTTGCTTTTTATCCCGGAGGCTTCTAGGAAAAAAAGAGATTAAAAGCCCTAAAAATTCATTTTTCGCCCCATTAACCCTCTGGTTTCTTTGATTTACGTCAAACAACCATTAATCTTACATTTCAACATGTCATTTAAAATTAGCAATCATTATTAGCAAATCTTGACTTTTTGTGACCTTTTGTTTAAAAAAAAGTCCTGTAGATTCATTTCCTTTGGTTGGAAAATGGGTTTTTCTTTCTCAGATTGGGTCATTTTAATTTCCTTTTAGCTTCCTTCGAGGGTGAAAATATCAAAACTTTGAAATTCATGAATTTTCTTAACTTTTTTCCATTTTTTAAAGGAAGCGCTATGAAATCTATTGTTTTATGTGTCTTCGCCGCCAAAGCAATTCATCTATATGAAAATCTGGGTTATAAATTTTTTATTTTTTTTTTACTTGTTGATCTCTTTTGTATATTGGGGTCCTCTTCATATGAAAGTTATGATTGATAGCGAGGGAATCGGGGTCGTTTTTCTTCAGCGGTTTTTTTAGTTCTCTCTTTTTCGTGATGAATCTTCATTTTTCACGGTTGGAACCTGCGATGACAACGAGCCCTAAATATTTAATGAGATGTCACTCGTTTTCTTTTTCGATAATTTAATTATTTTTTTACCTTTGTTTATATTTTGTGTCGGGTGCAATTAACGTTTTGAGGCCATTCCTCTTCCTCTAAACGGTCAGGGGACCGTGAATATCAAGGTTGAGGTTGTCGCGCTATTCTAGTTTTTTTAAAATTTTGCTTTTTTGTTGTTAATTTTTAAAATGTCATTTTTTTCACATTGTTATCAAAAAAGGCCTTTTTTTGGTTCAAAATTTATTTAAAAACATTTTTGTGTTTAGAATTTGTTGCTCTAAACCTTATAGTTTTTGAGATATTTAAGATAAACTGAGAAAAACCGCTTTTGGACACCTTTGTAAGACAAACCTTGACTTTGACGGTACATAACTCCAAAACCGTTAATTTTAAGGATGTCTTTTATAAAATATTTTTGTTGGAAATTTAATTTATGTATTTTTTATACTTCATAATATTGGCGCTAAACCCCGTAGTTTTCGAGATATTTGAGAAAAACTGAGAAAAACCGCTTTTGGACACCTTTCTAAGACAAACCTTGACTTTGACGGTACATAACTCCAAAACCGTTGATTTTAAGGATGTCTTTTATAAAATACTTTTTGTTGGAAATTTAATTTATGTATTTTTTGTACTTAATAATATTGGCGCTAAACCCCGTAGTTTTCGAGATATTTGAGAAAAACTGACACAAACCGCTTTTTGACACCTTTCTATCTCTACGAAAAAATTGGTGTTGGCATCCAGATTTTGGGGATGAATAGAAATTTCAGTAAACTGAAGTTGTGGACTTTTTGCACTGTTTAGAAAATAAAAATTTAACTTTGACATTTTACTTAGCGTGGGTGGTACACGTCATATATTGTCTGAACTGTTGGGCAATAAACCCAACTTTTAGATTGTTTCTAGTCATCTCCTTTCGGAATTTGCATAGGTTAACAAGAAGCACCTTTTGGTTACCTTTTAAAAAGCGCAACTTTGATTTTGAAAGAAAAATTCCCTGTCAATAAAATGTTGCAATTGATATTTTTTGTTTTAGATGAAATTGGTGGTGATATTGACGGTGGTGGCGATAGCACGAGGGGATATAAGCGAGAAATTGAGACAAGGGCAAGGAGTGAAGGGACGTCCGTCGAACTACGAAGGTCTTCAACCCCGACTTTCGGCTCGGGGTTAAAATCCGAGTCTGCGAGCCCTCCCAGGATCGTAATTCCGTCTCATCACGGCGACGACGACGAAGACAATTTGGAGAGACTCTGTAACGACCCTTTCCACAGCTTTTTATGCAAGCCGGTCGGACCTCGGAAATACAGAATCGACGGAAACCTCAGACCCGGAGCTATTTTACCACAAGGGGCGAATCTAAACGGAGCGAGTAGTAATTTAAAAGAGTCAAAAACACCGTTGACCTCTGGAGGGGCTTTACTGTCATCAGAAAATGAAGGATATCAATACCCGAGTCCCTCAAACTCTTATTCTTATGAAAAACCCAAAGATCCACTCATTCTCCCACAGCCTTCCAATCAAAATGGGTATAAATACGAAAAACCCTTTAACCCTCTCCCTTTTCCTTCTCAACAAGTAACAACCAAAGCACCACCTCCCGGCCCTGCTTATCAATATTTGCCGGCGCTCGAGCCGAACGACATAAGGTCAAGCCAAAGCATTCAAAGTCAAGAAATCGTTCCTAAAAATGTGGTGCAGCAACGTCCTTCGACCCCTTTTCCCACTTTGAGGACGACTCAGAAGCCAAACTATTTCTTCCAGACAAAGCAACAGCAGTTAATAACAACTCAGAGACCCAACTATTTCTTCCAGACTAAGCAGCAGCAGTCAACTACGACTCAGAAGCCGAATTACTTTTTCCAAACTAAGCAGCAGCAATTAATCACAACTCCCAAGCCAAACTTTTTCTTCCAGACAACTCAACTAAGCACAACTCAGAAGCCAAACTATTTCTTCCAGACAAAACAACAGCAATTCACAACTCAGAGACCAAACTATTTCTTTCAGACTAAGCAGCAGCAACCAACCACAACTCAGAGACCAAACTATTTCTTCCAACAGCAAAGCACAACAAAAACGCAGCCTCCACCAATTTTCCAGACTTCAAAAAACAATAATTTCTTTCAAGGGAAATCTTCTCAGATAAGTCAGAATCAGTTTTTTCAAGCGACGCAGTTAGTTTCGTCGACGACAGCGCCAGAATATCTGCCACCCGTTCCACAAGCGAGTTTCGTCCAAAGTGCGTCTTTGCCATCCAAGGAGTATTTGCCGCAAGAGCCCAAATTGCCGCAGGCGACTTTCCAGAGTCCGTCGTTGCTCCCAAGCAAGCCTTCCAACGAATACCTACCTTCGGAAGGTCAAAGCACGAATGTCGAAGGTCAAGCTCTCCTCCCGGACGAAATAGACCCTTTGCCAAATCAGCAGAAACCGAGGAAACACGAAAGAAACCATACTTTGGAAGAGCTCTGCAATGAAGCTTTTCATAGCTTTCTGTGCAAGCCGATTAAAACACCGAGGAAGAGGATCGATGGTAATATAAGGCCCGGAGCAAAGATACCTCCGCATGTTTTACTTGGTGCGGGAAGCTCAGATCAAAGTTCTAAACGTCTCCCACCTACGACGACAACGCAGAAACCAATCATCGAAGGTCAGTCTCTTCTCGGGGATGGAATCGACGCCCCAGCTTATCCTGGATATCAATACCAAATCCCGCAAACGTTTTTCGACTCAACAAACCTAAGAAACGAGTATTCATTCCCCAATCCGTTTTTTATCAGCTCGGCGTCTGATTCGCTTTCATTAGCTAAACAGTTCAACAACATAAAAAGCCATTCGACACAAACTTTCGCACCACCTACAACCCAAAAATTTAGGCCAATAGTCGCAGCAGGATCAAACCAGTTAGATTTTCAACAAAAAGCAAGTATAAAACAGGGATATGACTATAAAAAACCGATTAGACCATTGGAGAATGGATATTTCTATCCAAAGCCGACTACACAAGCGGCAACAACGACTGAATTGACGACGATCGAAACGACGACTTTAGAATCCACGACGTATGCAACAGAAGCAACCACAGTGAAACAAGAAGTTGTCCCTGATGGTACGAATATAGACGAAAAAGGCTACAGTTACCCACAGCCACAGAAGCCTTTGACGCTCCCGACGAAAAAGCCCGACGGATATTTCTACACTAAGCCGCCCAAAACCAGGGAATTTACGTTTCCGCAGTTTAAGCCACAAGGTTCTCTTCCGTTTGGAGCTAGATTGTCAAAAACGGTAAAAACAGGGCAGAAAATAAGTTTTGAAGCGCCTAAAATCAAAGAGGAAGACGACGACCTCCCTCCTGCGAGTCAGTTCGAGATTTTAAAACCATAAAACACCAAATTTTGTAATTAATAAATTTTTTATACCTAATTTTACCTTATTGAATAAATTTTATATTTTTACTTTTTTTTCACTATTTGTACCTACAACTTTTATTTATATTATATTGGAACATGTTCCGCTCATTTTGTGCCTTTCTGGCGATGATGAATAGTGGAGAGAGAAAAAACCAGTAGCATAAAAGGTGATATAATCGAGCACGATATGAATCCTTGATCGGGGGCGCTCAAAAAAAATTTCAAAAGGTCACTTCCTATAACGAAAAGCCATCAGCTCGTTATTCACCTTTCTCCGACTTCTCCGACCATTGTCAACCCTGGCTCTCTAATTACGAAGCAGCAACGGCTTTTTTTTCCAGCCCCTTAAAATGGGAATCATAGAACAAGACTAAAAAAATAACTATTTAAAATCCTATGAAGAGCAAAAAAAAATATTTTCTTCCTCCAAAATCGATGATCTATTGTTTAAAAAAAGTTTATTCTTCAAGTTGAAGTACTGTTTTGACGATCCCAAATTAGAAAATAAGTCCCTTTTAATAATGTTGGCTTAAAAGAAAGATTCTTCACTCAAACTTTATTTGTAAAAGAAGTATTTAGCGTAATTTGTAATGAATGCGGTGTAAAATTGACGATTTTTTTCTGAAGTGGGAGATCCGTGAGAGAAAATGTGATTAAGAGAGCTAGAAGAAAGGAAACAGAGCGTTCAACGTGTGCAGGAGGATTCACTCATCAGTCACAAGCCTCTTCTTCTGTACTACACACGAAATAAGTAAGTAACATTGGGTCAAAAAGCGGTTTTTATTAGTTTTTCTCAAATATCTCGAAAACTGTAAGGTTTAGCGCAAAACATGTTAAGTACAAAAATAATTTAAAATAAATTTGCTATAAAACATATTCTGCACAAAAACTTGCTGAAGTAAACGGTTTCGGAGATAGGAACCGTCAAAATCCAGGTTTGATAGAGTGGGTTTCAAATGCGGTTTTTCTCAGTTATCTCGAAAAATCTATCGAAAAGAGGGCTTTTTTACCCCACAAAACCGAAGATAACGCCCAAAAATCTGTAGAAAATGGGGCTTATTTAACCCTACAAAAATGGAGGTAAAGCCCCAAAACCTGTTGAAAGAGAGATTTTTTACGCCGAAAAAAATGGAGAAAAATCCCGAAAAATCTATCGAAAAGAGGGCTTTTTTACCCCACAAAAGCGAAGAAAACGCCCAAAAATCTGTTGAAAGGCTTATTTAACCCTACGAAAATCGAGGTAAAGCCCCAAAACCTGTTGAAAAAGGACTTTTTTAAGCAGAAAAAATGGAGTAAAACACCGAAAAATATGTCCAAAAGAGGGCTTTTTTATCCCACAAAACCGAAGAAAACGCCCAAAAATCTGTTAAAAAATGGTGCTTCTTAGAGTAAATTCTTGTAAAATCTCAGTAAATTCTGCTACATCTTCGAGTTCACGTTTTTTTCAGGTTTTGCTTCTTTCGCCCAGCTAACGTCTCGTATTTTTTCTCAAACGTTAACTGGACGAACGAGGGGATTAAAAGTTTTGCCCAGTTAACATAGTGAAAAAATGGGCTCGTCGCCGAGCTCAAGCCTTTTTCGCCGAGTTAACCGGACCCCATTAGGTTTAGCTAAAAATATAATTTGACGGTTCGTATCTCCGAAACCGTTCACTTTAGCAAGTTTTTGTGCAGAATATGTTTTGTAGGAAATTCATTTTAAATTATTTTGTACTTAACATGTTTTCCGCTAAACCTTACAGTTTTCGAGATATTTGAGAAAAACTAATAAAAACCGCTTTTTAGTTTAAAAAATGATTAAAGTTAGTTTAGTTTAAAAAAAGTTTAAAAATAATTAACAATAAATTTACCACGGAAAATATATTGCATTAAAAACTAGCTAAAGTGAACGGTTTCGGAGATAAGAACCGTCAAAAAAACAAGGTTTGACAGAAAGGGAGTCAAAAAGCGATTTTTATCAGTTTTTCTCAAATATCTCGAAAATTATTAGCTTTAGCTAAAAATATAATAAGTTTAAAAATGATTAACAATAAATTTCTCACGGAAAATATATTGCATAAAAAACTTGCTAAAGTGAACAGTTTTGGAGATAAGAACAGTCAAAAAACAAGGTTTGGCAGAGGGGGAGTCAAAAAGCGTTTTTTTTTTTTTTAGTTTATCTCAAATATCTCGAAAACTATCAGGTTTAGAGCAAAACGTGTTAAGTACAAAAATAATTTGAAATAAATTTCACACAAAAAATAATTTATCAAAAATTTGCTTAAGTGACTAGTTTTGGAGTTACGAACAGTCAAAAAAAAGTTTCTTTGACATTTTAGACATGTCGCGGTATCGCAATATTCTTTTCCTTTCTCCTTGTGTTAGCATTGATTCTAGGGCATTCTAAGAGAGAAGAGGTCGCGCCCAGTCGGGGGCTATCCCCATATTGCCGTGGCTCCTTTTTCGAACCAAATCTAAAGAAGTGGATTTAGTTGCTCGCTAACTGTAGACCCCAAAATTTCAATCATAAAAATAGCTTGTCCCTCATCAGTTAAAAATAGAAATAATTTGTTATTACTCATGGGAATGAAAATTTGAAGATTCATTGTCTGGATGACAGGACTGATATTTGCATTGGGCAACCTAAAGGTCGGAATCTACGATTATCGAGATAGAAATCTCGTAAAAAATTAAGAATAAAAATCAAGCCTACATTTTTGAACTTTCGTTTTAGAAATCATTGTTAAACAAATCGTGACGATCTATAAAAATAAAAGCGATGTGAAATCTCAATTTATTAATGAAAATTAACGGGGGGATTATCGGTCAGTATCAGCTTTTAATTAAGTCTGACGTATGACGGGAGATAATCCCATAATTGGAATTCATCCATCATTTTTTTTTTATTGCGGAAAGTATGCAAATAATAGATTTCAAACCGTAGTTTGAAACTGGTTTGAAACTTCTGGAGCATGCGCAGAAGGATTTGAACGCCTAATTTGACGTGAGATGACTTCAGGATTGAAGGACAGACGATTGGTCCTAATCCTTCTGCGCATGCTCCAGGAGTTTCTAAACTGCGGTTGGAACAAAGCTAATGTAAAAAATGATTTTTTTTACAGATGAAAGGGTGCGGGATCTGAGGATGCCCGAGGGGAAAAAATGGGTCCCGATGAGCGGAGGAGAACGAAATTTTGGCGTTTATCGTGAATGCGATAGGCCAGGTTTAAGTGGAGCATCGAAAGTACTTCTCGTACTCGCTTCCCTTTTAGCTTTTGCATTGATCGTAAGTCGCTTAGTACCCGTTTTTTTTTTCAAAATTCATCTTTGAGATTTGCCTAAATCGATTGTGGGGGGTCAATTTTTTTCCTCTCGCAAGGAGAGCTCGTTTACACGAGGGGGAGTTTGGATAGGAAAAATGAGCTCTCCGTGCGAGAGGAAAAAAATTAACCCACTCGTGTTATCAAACTTGTTTGAATTAAGGAAAATCTCAAACTGAAAATACCCGGAACTAAAAATACATGAAAGCTCAAGCATGCTATCATATTGATGGATGAAAATACTGCCAAATATAGCAAAAAAATTGCATTTTTAGATTTTTTTCACGACATTGAGCGTCACCAAAGGGAAGAATCGTATAGAATCTGTTTTCGAACGAATCCGTAAAAATGAGACTGATAAATTTGAATATAAAATGGACCGGAAGATTGATATTATTCCGGATAAAAGCCGTATAAAATTCCCAGACGACGAAGACGAAGAAAACCGACATGGGAAATCTTTGGAAAGCCGCCGTGGGCCGAAAAGAGTCGAATTCGAGTTTTCCGAAGATTTTCCGCAGTTGGAAAAATTTAAGAATTTCAAGGTTCAGAATATTATGGCAACTCCGATGTTGACTATTATGCCAAATGGTCAGCCTGCGGTGAAATTTACGGGAGTGTATTTTAAAACGCCCGATGAAGATTTTTCTGTACGGAAAGAACCTGTAAATGGCCACGCCTATGGTCCAGACCCTTTTAAGCCCTACAAACCTTCACATCCTTCAGAAATCAATCATTTAGCGACTTCAACATCCGAAATAGACACAGGACCAAGGTAAATCTTTTTTTCCCCTTAGCTTTTAATTTTCTTTAAGGTTTTCCAACAAAATTATAAAATCGACAAAAACTCCGGTTGATCCAACATCTTCTCCGACGCAGATTTTCCACAACTACGATTTCCCTGGGGGTTCTTCAAGGCCAGAAAGGAAGCCAAAGCCTTTAAAAATTATGCTTGACATCTATCCAGTTAACCCATCTCAAGATCAAAGTATGTCAAAAAAATATAAAATTAAAAATAATTAAATATTAAAGGGAAAGGAGGATCTTCACAAGGAAACAGGATGATCGTCCATCTAAATCTTTATCCAAAAAAGTCAAAAACCAAGTAAGTAGATTTTTAAATTAATTGATTTTGATAATTATTCATTAGGCAGCCTTGTTCAATTTGTATGAGTATTTCATTTCAAAGAAACAATTGTAAGAGCAAATAGTAAAAAGCAAATAAACGCCCTCTTGACATATTTGAGCCTGACAAATGACGACCTTTTATGCTTTAATCATTTAAACTGTGTTTGACAAAAAATAAGGGCCAAACCTTCCAATTTAGTGAAGTGATAAAAATTCACCATGATGTATGGCGGAGCGAGGTGGGCGGGTGTCAAAAGCGGTTTTTTGTCAAATTGAGTCAAATTGAGTACAAAAATGATCAAAATTAAATTTACAAAAAAAATTATAAGCAAAAAACTTCGTTAAAGTTAACGGTTTTGAAGTTACGGACCGTCAAAAGTCAAGATTTGGCATAGGAACGATTCAAAAAGCGGTTTTTCTCAGTTTTTCTAAAATATCTCGAAAACTACGAGGTTTAGCGCAAACAATATTAAGTACAAAAATGACCAAAATTAAATGTACAAAAATAAATTATAAGCAAAAAATTTTGTTGAAGTCAACGGTATTGAAGTTACGGACCGTCAAAAGTCAAGATTTGGTATAGGAACGAGTCAAAAAGCGGTTTTTCTTAGTTTTTCAAAAATATTTCGAAAACTACGAGGTTTAGCGCAAACAATTAAGTACAAAAGTGATTAAAATTAAATTGGAAACAACAAATTTTAAGCAAAAAACTTTGTTGAAGTCAACGGTTTTGAAGTTACGGACCGTCAAAAGTCAAGATTTGGCATAGGAACGAGTCAAAAAACGGTTTTTCTCAGTTTTTCTAAAATATCTCGAAAACTACGAGGTTTAGCGCAAACAAAACTAAGTTTAAAAATGAATAAAATTACATTTACAATATAAAATGCTTAATAAATAACCTTGATTAACTGAATGGTTTCGGAGTTACGAAACGTCAAAATGTCAAAAAGTGAAGAACTAATAACATTTTTTTTAGGAGGCAACAGCAAATATTGTCTTTGGTACCTGGTAACTTCGAGGATCGAATGTTCGGTAAAAATTTTTTTTTTTCAATAAAAACTCTTAAAAACTGGATATTTCGGGTGGTAAAATAAAACTTTTTAATTAATTTTTCATTTTTGTAGACGAAAGCGATGAATACGGGATTCACCTCGAAGGGGAAGCGAGCCGTGTCGAAATTCCAGACGGGCTAAATCCACTCGCGAATTTTCCGGCTATCGAACCCTGTATGGACGGGAGAACAACAAAAGAAATTGACAGCGAAGAAAAAACGGGCGAGATTGACTATAGCGAATCTTCTATAAACGATTACGTCTTCGAACAAGAAGAATGGAACGGGCAAGAGGAAAACGAAAATAAAAATATTGAAAGAGTCTCAAACAATTCACACACAGCACTTTTCAAATAAATCATTTTTTTTTATTGATTAAAAAGTTTTTATTAATCCCTCACACCGGTTTTAGCGGATTTTCGAGCTTTCTCTTCCGGATTTTTTCGGAGAAACATCCTTTAATATACTTTCGTCCAAAAAACACCGTTTTTAGCCATTTTTTTCAGCGCTTCTTTAGGCTAGAAATAACCTTCAAATTCGTTTTCCGCCAGCTTTCGTCCGAAAAACTCAGTTTTAACCTACCATCCCTAACCATCCCTAAAAATTCGGGCGTTCCCAACGAGTTTTTCGCCGAGAAACATCCTTTTAAGTTCGTTTTCCGTAGATGTTCGTGAAAGGAAATGAACTACTGGTTAGAAGAGCTTCCAACGAAAACTTCCTTAAAGAGAAGTAACAATATAGGAGGGAAATTATATGGGAAGGGGAAGTATATAGGAGGGGGAAGTATAAGGGAGGGGGAAGTATAAGGGAACGAAAGTATAACGAAGGGAGGGAAAGTATAAAAGAGGGGGAAGTATAAAGGAGAGGAAGAATAAGGAAGGGGAAAGTTTCTATTGTTTTTGAAAAAATTTCCATTTTTTTTGTTTTGTGAAAAATTTTTTAAGTTTTTTTTTTCCAAAATTTCAAAAGTGTCAAGATAGAAATAATGGGCTCTTTGGCCTAGGGATGTGCCTCTCGTAATGGGTAGAAGTACGAAATTTCTCCCTACTAAAAAAAAATTATTATTAAAAAGTGGCAATTTTTTTACACTAAAAATTCGTAAAAAATATAAGGAGTAATTGGTGAAAATTTGGTGAAAATTGGGCCAACGGTTCGGCCGCAGCGAATTTTTTAAAATTTCAAACAGCCATATCTCCGCCATTTTTTCGAAATTACCTGACGTGGAGGGTATCACAATAACTTCTTTAAGGAAGTTGAAAAAGTCATCGAAATATTTTATTCCTCCTCTTTTGAGTGAATTGATATATTGAACATTGTTGCGGCTTAAGTTTCGGGGTTTTCGTTGAAAGTCGCCCAGGTGGTTTAAATCCGACAACGAGGGAAATTTCAGAGTCGAGAAACTTCCCAACGACTAAAATTATACGTTTAAAACCATACAGAGACTTCACAAAAGCCTACGAACAAAAGAGATTTCCATTTTCTCCCAGAATAAAACTATTTATATTTTAGTAATTTCATATTTTCGTCCGCTAAATTTAAAAGAATTAAAATGGCAATAATTCACATCCCCGTGCCATTTGTCAGCGGATATAATAAATAACGAAAGCTTTCTATGGCGCGACATAATGATTTTCGAAAACCTTTTACGCTATTGCGACAGATTCTTTTATAATATTCCAAACATGAGCATAAAATTCAAATGAAACAATAGAGAAAACGGAAACTTTTTTCTTTAAACTGGGAAAAGTCTTAAGAAACTTTATGGGGTATCCATTCATTATGAAAATATAATGAGAGTCACAAAAGCCCTTTCGAATTTTGCCTTAGGAAAGGTATTATATTTCGGGGTTCTAGAAGTAAAAGATCCTGATTCATTGTGAGGAGCTATTAGGGAGAAAAGACCGTTTCGCTGCGACGTTTTCTCTTTTTTAGTCTAGGATAAGACTTTTACTGTAATCTGACTCTAACGCTAAAGCCCTTTCAACGTAGACTTTAAACATAAAAAGAACATTCAGATCGATTTTCAGCTTTTTGATGTTAAAATGTTTTTAACTAACCTGAATTTAATGTTTTTTACGGTCTGTTTACCTATAATATTTTGAGGCTTATAATGATGGATTCTTGAGGATTCAGAGGGAATCGCTCTTTTTGCGTTTTCTTCTTATTTTTACCGTATACAGGAGAGCTCTTTGCCACTGCCTGTATTACATCCAATATTCCTGATTATTATTTTTCTCTTCCGCTAATAATCAACATACGTACAGGGAGGGGCAGTATAACGGAGGGGGAAGTATAAGGGAGGGGAATTATATGCGAGGGGGATGTATAAGGGAAGTGGAAGTTTTTTTTTTTTT
This sequence comes from Orius insidiosus, assembly GCA_014119065.1. Lineage (NCBI taxonomy): Eukaryota > Metazoa > Arthropoda > Insecta > Hemiptera > Anthocoridae > Orius > Orius insidiosus. The sequence goes on along the minus strand of JACGAQ010000189.1, from coordinate 88,301 downwards.
TTTAATTCAAAGTTTTTTTTCAAAAATTTTTACAATTTTTTTTTTCAAAAAATTTATTTTTTTTAAGCGTCTGGGAGAGCGTTAAAAAGTGGTTTTACGAAAAAAAGTTAAATGTAAACCCCCCTTAATTTAAATCAAAGAATTTGATGGTGTAGTTTAAAATCCGCCTGGATATACAGGGTGTCCCAGACACAACCTAACTTCGTTATTTCAAATGAGAACCCCTATTTTTTATTTCAGATTCGTAATCTACGCAAAATTTCAAGTAGATATGAGTACTCATATGACAATTTTGGACAACTTTTAAAAATGTCAAAATTTAGCGTTTTTTGCGCTAAAATCCGTTAAAATTGACCTAGGAGACTCGTTTTTTTTAATTCCACTTATTTTTTCCCGAAGAATCCAACTGTCTCAAATTTGAGCATCTTCGCATTCTGCATCACGAGATTTCGTCGCTAATGGCCTTTTTTCAAGTTTAACTCCAAATGCCATACTTCAAAAATGGAAATTAGCGATTTGTTGACGGCATTTTAATTTTTGATGCATAAACACAAAAGACGCTGTAGCTCTTTCAAAATTTGTGGTCCGAAAGAAAAATTCCTTTCAACAAGTGCTAATTTTCATTTCTGAACTAAAAATTTGGGTTCTTACTTGAAAAAAGGCCATTAGCGACGAAATCTCGTGATGCAGAATGCGAAGATGCTCAAATTTGAGACAGTTGGATTCTTCGGGAAAAAATAAGTGGAATTTAAAAAAAACGAGTCTCCAGGTCAATTTTAACGGATTTTAGCGCAAAAAACGCTAAATTTTGACATTTTTTAAAAGTTGTCCAAAATTGTCATATGAGTACTCAAGTCTACTTGAAATTTTGCGTAGATTACGAATCTGAAATAAAAAATAGGGGTTCTCATTTGAAATAACGAAGTTAGGTTGTGTCTGGGACACCCTGTATATCCAGGCGGATTTTAAACTACACCATCAAATTCTTTGATTTAAATTAAGGGGGGTTTACATTCAACGTTTTTTCCTAAAACCACTTTTTAACGCTCTCCCAGACGCTTGCCATGTGTTTCCGGACACCCTGTATAAGGAGTAATTGGTAAAAATTTCGGCCGCAGCGAATTTTTAAAATTTCCAACAGACATATCTCCGCCATTTTTTCGAAATTCAAAAATCGCCCTCGTTACGATCTTTTTCACCGACTGAAGATAATTTGTTGAAAATCGGTGGAAAATGTTGGCCGTAAAGTGTTCCGGAAAAAAATCCTACGGACGGCCGGCACGACAGACAAAGTTAAGATCAGTAATGATCAATATTCGAATGGACCCTCCGTTATTTTTGCGAATTTCAAAAAATGCTCAAAATATTTTCATGTTACCTACAAAGGAAATATTGTGTGAAAAGTTAAAAATCGGTTGAAAATTGCGGTCGTGTTCATGAAAAAGGGACTGCCGGACGGCCTGTATATGACAGAAAAGTTCTATAAAGAACACCATTCCTGGGGTCTTGAGGAACACCAAAAACCGAACATGGAGGGTATTACAATAATTTCCAAAGATCAAGAAGAAAAAAAAACGCGTAGGATCAAGGGTCTAGAAGACTATTTAAAAATTTATTTTATAGATTGACATCGAGAATTTTCATCTCGATTTTGGGCTTATCCTAGTGTTTAACCTAATTTTTTTTCTCCATTTTTATGCAGCAGTGGCCTTGAATCGGACCACCATAAAACCCTTCCCCACCAACCCTGAAAAAAAATATAGGTAGTTTCTACGTATTTTTCAAAAGAATGGTGAGACCACGAGGTCTCATGTAATAAAAAGGAGACGTTTTGTCAACATCATAAACGGGGCGTAAGAAAAGGGATAAAAGGAAGAATAGTAAAAGGACAAAGGATCTGGAAAAAAACGTGATCACCGTCTTATATTAAAAGAAATTTTTCCTTGAAAAGCCAATATTTGGACTATTGAGTGTAGATTTGAAATCCGAATATAAAAGCGAAGGTTTTTAACAATTGTTTAACAGAAAAACGTCTCTTGTATTCTCAAAGAGAATCTTATTGGCCCAAAAAGCTATTTCATTAACTTCTACTCAGCTTAGCTCTCAGGAGGCCTCTTCGAAAAAGGAAGAAAAAACAAGTTCCGTTCGACTCCTTTTATTTTTAAGACAATGAAACCGTTTTAATTACAACTCTTAATTGCCTCAAAAGAAATTTTTTTTTAAACTTGGGTACTCTCATTGCTTACATTTTTGAATCAATAATAACAAAGCATTCATCAACTTGCTAATTCTCAAAAATCTGGTGAAAAAGGGGGCTTAAGAACCAAAGAAACCGACAAAAATTTGGATAAAAACCTACCGTGGGACGCATAAAACCTCGGTATTGTCCGAATTTTCTTTTTGCGAAGTTCAATGGCTTGAATACAAAAATTAAATCTGTTTTGTTTGGAGAAGAAAAAATGTAAATCTTCGTGTAAATGTGTCGTTTATACATTTCTATTTGGGCCGTGCGTAGCTAATCCCTAAATATATTCAGGCAATGATTCGGATCAATTGCTTTTGGGAGGCAGAAACAGGTGTCGTTTGTAACCTCAAACAAGAGAAACCCACCGTTATTTACTCTTTGACCGACTAATTGATCGTTAATTTTTACCCTTAATTTAGTCTTTCTCTAAAATAAAATTTATTGTAATACCCTTAGTGGGCGTTTCGGAAAAAGTTTCGAAAAAATATCAAAAGAGTGTGTTCTACGTGAAATCGTCTGTAAAATCCGAAAAAGTTAAGGAAGTTTTGGCCGTTTTAAAGGGAAATTTCGCGTTTTTGACGTTCTGCGCATGCGTAAGTGAAAAACCGTTTTTTGATCCGTAATCTACGCTCAAAATTACAGGGGTGTTGTATTTTATCTGTACAAGAACTGAAGGATAAAAACTGGGATGCCAAACCATTCAACATTCAGCTTCCTTAAAGAAGTTATTGTGATACCCTCCACGTTGGGTTTTTGTGGAAGGGTCTTCCAGACTCCTGGGGGTCAATGCGAATATTGATCTTTACCGATCTCAACTTTGTCTGTGGAGCCGGCCGTCCGTCCGTAGAATTTTTTTCCCGAACATTTTACGGCCACAATTTTCAACTGATTTTCACCAGATTTTCACACAAATTTCTTTAGCCGGTGAAGAAGAAAATAACGAGGGCGATTTTTGAATTTCGAAAAAATGGCGGAGCTACGTCTGTTTGAAATTTTAAAAAATTCGCTGCGGCCCGTTTGTCCGATTTTCACCAAATTTTCATTAATTACTCCTTATATTTTTTACGATTTTTTCTACTTTGACACTTAAAAAATTTTTCAGAAAAAAAAGCGCTTTAAAAAGAAAACTTGAAAAATTGTTTAAAAAAAGTTGGAACATTTTTGGGAAAAAAGCACTATAAAAAGAAAATCGAAAAAATTTTCCAAAACAAATAAGTTGGAAAAAGTTAAAAAACAAACAAACAAAAAAACTTCCCCCTCCGTTGTACTTCCCCCTCCCTAATACATACCCTCCCTTATACTTCCCCCTCCTATATTTTTACTACTCTTTAAGGAAGTTTTCGTTGGATGCTCTTTCAACTAGTACTTTCTATCTTGATTTGTTTTTGAGTTAACATGGGGGGACTCTAGTAAGTTTCCTCCGTATAGGGAGAAATTTGTGCTCCTCACATCTGTTTTGCGATGCTGATTTTGGCGAAGACTTTCATTTTCTACCTTGACACTTCTTAAATTGTTAAACTCATTTTTTTGGAAGATTCTTTTTTCACTTAACTACTCATTTGTGAAGGGATTATTACCGCCAAGTGGATTTTGGCTCCATGGGTTAGTGGTCAAGGACTGTGACTTTACCACAAAGAGACCCCCCGTATACTTCTGTACAAGAACCATCCCTAACTTTGTATGATTTTATTCATAAGAACTTAAAAAGAAAATAAATTTACGGTTTTTTAACGCGATCACGTTTTTATTCAACACATGCATCTGGCGTCGCGGAAGAGGAAAAGAGATTTTCCCACCTCGTTTCCAAGCTTGCTCCGTTTGAAGGGAAAACCATCCCTCGACCCTTTCATATCCTCAGTCTGCCCTCGATCGCCACCCCGCTCACACCACCCCCGGAGAATTCCTACGCGAGGAATAAATTTAATTATTCATTTCAAAAAAATTTATTTTTAATTTACGATCTTCTCATACATTACAGAAGCAACAGGATAATAAATCCTCTAAAAAATAAGGTAACTTAAATAAAAAATAAAATTTTTAATTATTTTGAAAAAAAAAAAAAATTTTTTCATCATTAGTTACTTCAATTTAAATTAAGAGACATAATTTTGAAGAATCGCGGTAAAAAAAATTGGGAGTCTTTGCCCAGACAGGCCGCAAGGAACGGGCGTGATCATCACAAATTTCCACCTACTATGTATCTAACTAGATTTCGAAGAAAAGAAATCTACCTAAAAACGCTTCTAGTTGAGGAGCATACACACATAATTTAATAAATCATTTAATTAATTAAAATCCATCAAATATTTGGTAAAAATTTGGCGAAAATCCGATGAAAATTGCGGCCTTCAAGTGTTCCTGAAAAAACAGGGACGACCCTTCCACCAAAGTCAAAATCTTTTGTACCTTCCAATTTGGCTTTTCATAAAAATTTAGAATTGAAATAAATTTAATAATAACTATAGGTAACTAGTGAACCTTTAGGAGAATGAGAACTCTAGAAAGCCACTCTGCTTCCGCACTTGGGGAGGAATGTTAATTATCTAATTAGCCTAAAATTGTTCCGTTCAGTATGTCGAATCGTCCGAAAAGATAATCAGAATTTTCCAGATGATTAAACCAAAAGATATTCCGGGCAAACGAACCAACCGTTAATTAGTAGCTGTACGTGATATCTATTTTAACCTACGTTGATATCTAGATTGTAACCGACTATCGACTATTAATAATCCTTTAGAATTCTGACGAAGCGTAAATTTCTCCCTTTTTACCCGGAAATTCGTTAATTATTAATTTTTTTAATTTTCTCAAAGAGAAGTTATTGTTTTACCCACCATTTATGACTTTTCGGAAAAAGACCCCGGAAAAATTGGCACTTCTCTACAAGGTTGCTCAAGACTAGGTACCTTTAAACAATTTGTCAATATATCGCGAAAAGTAGATATGAACCGTGAAAATTTTTGTGTTTTTCAAGTAGGACCATCTGTAGGTTCGGTCGTTTGAAAACAATTTGCTTCACGTTTCACGGACTTATGAACATATACAGAAAAAAGTTCGTTCACATTTTTTTTTCTTTCATAACCCACCACGAGGAATGAATTTATTGATGGAACAAAACTTGAAAGACAAAAAAAGTTTTTCGGTATTTTTAAACTTCATTCATGAGGTTAAAGGAAACTGGTGTTTTTCTTTATTTTTAGGAAAAGTTTGGGTCTGGTTGCCCATTTGATTCGGATTTTTGATTTTTTAACTTTCTGAAAAAGAAGTTATTGTATTACCTCGAATGTTGATTTTTTTTTCCGGAAGACTTCACGAATCACGGCCGCAATTCTCCCCTTTCAGTTATGCCATTTTATCGTGTTTTATCCCTTTTTAACTGGTTTTATCCCTATTTTACTGGTTATTTTATCATATTTTATTCCATTTTGTAGGGGTTTAACCATTTTATCGGGTTTTATCCCTTTTTAACTCGTTTTATCCCTATTTTACTTCCTATTTAATCATATTTTATTCCATTTTGTATGGGTTTAACCATTTCATCGGGTTTTATCCCTTTTTAACTCGTTTTATCCCTATTTTACTTCCTATTTAATCATATTTTATTCCATTTTATAGGGGTTTAACCATTTTATCGGTTTTATCCCTTTTTAACTGGTTTTATCCCTATTTTAACTGGTTTTATCCCTTTTTAACTGGTTTTATCCCTATTTTACTGGCTATTTAATCATATTTTATTCCATTTTGTAAGGGTTTAACCATTTTATCGGGTTTTATCCCTTTTTAACTGGTTTTATCCCTAATTAACTGGCTATTTAATCATATTTTATTCCATTATGTTGGAGTTTAACCATTTTATCGGGTTTTATCCCTTTTTAACTGGTTTTATCCCTATTTTACTGGCTATTTAATCATATTTTATTCCATTTTGTAGGGGTTTATCCATTTTATCGGGTTTTATCCCTTTTTAACTGGTTTTATCCCTATTTTACTGGCTATTTAATCATATTTTATTCCATTTTGTAAGGGTTTAACCATTTTATCGGGTTTTATCCCTTTTTAACTGGTTTTATCCCTAATTAACTGGCTATTTAATCATATTTTATTCCATTATGTTGGAGTTTAACCATTTTATCGGGTTTTATCCCTTTTTAACTGGTTTTATCCCTATTTTACTGGCTATTTAATCATATTTTATTCCATTTTGTAGGGGTTTAACCATTTTATCGGGTTTTATCCCTTTTTAACTGGTTTTATCCCTATTTTACTGGCTATTTAATCATATTTTATTCCATTTTGTAAGGGTTTAACCATTTATCGGGTTTTATCCCTTTTTAACTGGTTTTATCCCTAATTAACTGGCTATTTAATCATATTTATTCCATTATGTTGGAGTTTAACCATTTTATCGGGTTTTATCCCTTTTTAACTGGTTTTATCCCTATTTTACTGGCTATTTAAACATATTTGTACCATTTTGTAGGGGTTTAACCATTTTATCGGGTTTTATCCCTTTTTAACTAGTATTATATCCTTTTTTTTTTTTTCGATAGTTGATGTTCTCCAAATTTTTACCATATTCTCGTTTTAAATAGAATTTCTTGAGAAAAAAATATTAAGGAGAGATTTGGGTTGTTCCGTTTGGCCTGACAGGGCGAATCTATTTATTTAGGTACGACAAAAAAAAAATCTTTTTTTGCTGTGTGAATAAGCTAACAAATTATTTCTTCGGGCATAAAATAAGCAGAATAAACAGATTTATTCCATAAAAATAACATTTCTCGTCATTTTCATTTAAAATGCTCTCATGCATTTAAAAAAATACATAATTCGATTATAATAATAGGATAAACCTGAAATTCATTAACATTAGGAATCATTTGCTAGATTTTGGTAATTTATTATACTAATGGATAATATAATTTTTTATATGTTTTAATATAGGACATTATCATAATTAGTAAGTAATTCTAAGCCCTAATCTGACCGTTGCAAATATCCAATTAGCCTAATTGGTGTTATGTAGATTCCGATGAACCTACAATCTTGCCCTCAAGCATTCTGAAGACAAAAATTCAGTGTACTTTTTGCCATAATTTTTTGAGCAATTTCTTTTGGAATCTTCACCAAATTTTTTCCACGAAATAAATAAGACGGAGTCCTAACTAGGCTCATTTTGAAGGTAATTTAGAAACTTTTCAAAGCCGTCCGGATACGCCATCTAAATTTGGCCCCAGGTTTCAATTTCCTGCTGGAGAACCATAGGACAGAATCTTTCCTCGGCCAAACATTAGAGATGACCGGTGGTCATTTTGACCATTTGGGTCTCTCAGACCCATTTCCGGAAACGTGTTATCCACTATAAACATTTTAGTCCTGAGGAAAGTGGCTCATTGTGTAAAGAGGATCGATCTAAAATTTACGTGTTCGAGAAGGGGAAAATGGGCCAGAGGATTAAAGAGGGTTTACATAACGTGTTGACCAAACCGACATTTTCATCCCTACTTTTTTTCGGACGAATATCGCACGCAGATTACGAATTGAGGCCTCGGTGACTTCATATTTTTTCACCCCATCCTTCACACTGATTACTTCCACTTGATGGGATATTTGCAAGTCAACTCGCCCCTCAATATTGTCTATGCAAATCTTTCATTATTTAGAGCATGAGAGCTTTGGGTTTAATCAACACACCTTCTTATGGAAATAAGTGGTTTTCTTGGAAAATCTTCCTAATATGAAAACAACAACTTTCTAACAGAAAAAAATTGTAAGGAACCCTTCAATTTGTCTAAGTGGTGCGAGTTGTTTTTTTGCTAAGTTAACTTCTGATTATTAAAGTGGAGAGTGTTTATCTTATAAGAAGTTTCTTGTAGTTCGACCTGTTTTAAGCGATTTACGACCTGTTTGTAAATTAAGTTTCCGGCCTTTTCTTTACTATGTAAGCAACCGCGAAAAGTTATTCTTTAGCAAGAATCTTTTTTCCTTAATTTGAGCTAAAATGATTAAGCAATTTGACGTTTTTAAGGTAGCCGACTGATTTTTTCAATGAAGGATACAAAAAGAAGCTTTTAGCGAAGTGCTATTTAAGTGGCCTCTTCTCAAAGCGTTATCTTCCTTCAAAGGATTGATGGCTTTTGTTTTTTTTTTTTTCTTCTCACATGTGGGAAAGTTAAAACCAATACGTCAAATAGTCTCATTTTCAATATGGGAAGCCGAATATCTTTAACTTCGTTCAAGAGAAGTTATCTTGATACCCTCTACGCCAGGGTCTATGGGGTCTAGAAGACCCCACGAAGGTTTTAATTTACCAAGGGTGACACTTCACGGCCCTAGCTTTCATTCACCAAATTTTAGCAGAATTTAACGTAGTTATTCAAAGGAAAAAATAACATTTACTTATTTATTTCCTTTATATTGGGAGAAATTTGGGCTGTTACTCCCATTCTTTAACTAGTTGTATCTATTTTCTAATTGGTTTTATACCTTTTTAACTAGTTTTATCCCTTTTTAACTAGTTTTATCCCTTTTTATCGGTTTTTATCCCTTTTTAACTAGTTTTATCCCTTTTTATCGGTTTTTATCCCTTTTTTAACTCATTGTATCCAGTTTTAACTGATTTTATCCCTCTTTTGACATGTTTTAGCCCATTTAAACGGTTTTTATTCCCTTTTAACTAGTTTTATCCCCTTTTTGGGATATTAGAGATGAAAATGGAGTAGTTTTAGTCTCCAGCACTTTTTATAAATATTTTGTTGAATCTTTGGATTTTGCTGTAAATACAATTTGATTACGTTTAGGATAAATTTGATTACATACCATAAATACCATAAATACAATTTGATTACATACCAGGATAAGAGCCAAAAAAACTACAATTTGATTTTTTGACGTAAGACTTTTTTTCTGGATGAAAAGCCCAAAGAATATAAATAAAGCCGAATATAAAAAGGCACGTACACATTTGACATTTCTATTCAAAATCATCCAAGCCCTTACGTGTTATGATGAATGAGCTCTTTAAGATCAATATTTTGACACTTTCCAAAAAAAGTTCTTTTAAAAACTGAAAAATTCTCTCTGTCAAAGTATGATGGAAAAAAATGAAAATCCGATTGAATCTATTTGCATATTATGAAAGGATTGAATATGTTTATTCATACAGGTCCCTTGATATGACTTTTTTTGCGCATAAAACACGTGTCCCTTATCTTTTTTTACGCAGATTTTTTTTAAATCGATCATAAGGGAAACCTTGCGGAAACGTGATTGGTGACTTAAAAAAATCGCGTCGCTATCTCTTTTTATAAATTATGGCTGAAAGACGGTGGAGGTAAGATTTATAAGCTTGTGGGAACTGCTTAACTGATCCTGATTCACTGATCCTTCATTTCACTGATACTTAGGTTAGCGGTTTACATAAAACTGATAAAACAGAAAAAACTTTTATTTTTTCCATAGACTTAAAAATGGTTCGATATAATTTTTTTCAAGTAAATGTTCGACAATTTCGCTAGTTACTTTGGTCGCAGCGTCACCCCTACAGTTTTATGGAACTCAATTTTTTCTTCTTTCGTCATCATGGCGACTTTTTCCGCGGTGATGAGGTCATCGTCCATCATAAAAGGGATGAAGAACGAAGACGGGAGGAACCCGTAGACCGCCCTTTTCGCGAAATGTCTGCAGAAGTCTTCAAAGGAAAAGCCCGGCGAACAAACTGAAGTTAATCCTTCCCAGTAAATTTCTAAAAATCTGTCCCAGTTTTTACGAGTCTCTTTATTCGTATTCATGTAAAGTACGAACGCCAAATCTACAGCCGGAGTCGTATATCGAGGTAGCTGAAGATCAAAAAATAAAACGTCTACAGGACGATTGTTTTCATATTTAAAAAAAATATTATTTCTGTTAAAATCTCCGTGGCAAACGACAGAAAAAGGTTCCTCAACTTCAAACAATTTTTCTGAAAAATCTTTCACATTTTCGGCCTTTTTCCATAATTCTTCTAAACTTTTATTTTTATTTAAAAGAGGCTTAATGGCCCGATGTATGCAGGTCGTCGCTATGTACTGTATTTGATGCTCATCTTTTTCAAATTTTGATTTAGACAATTCGGCGCAGAAATTTTTAAATTCTTTTTTGTTTTTCACTAAATGTGAAAGGCCGTGAAATTTTCCCAGTTTGGCGACTATCAGTGATATGTGGTCTTCGTCCAAAAAGATTTTTTCGTCCGAAAGTCTAAATCCGTGAGTGGAAACGTCTTCTAGGAGAATCATATCTTTTGAAAAGTCTTTCCCATTATAATTACCGTAAAGCATTTTAGGAAAAATATCGTATTTATCGGTTTGAAGAAGCGGCATAAGATGTTTGTACATGACGACCTCATTTTTAAAAAGTTCGTCCATCGCGAATAATTCTTGAACAGCCTCAGTAAAAAGTGCGAGTTTCAAAATCGCTTTGTGCTTCACCTCATTTCCGTTTGATTCGACGAAAATCTCCAAAGGGACGATCGTCGATGCGAAATGGGAGTCGCTCTCCCCTTCTTCATGGAAAGTCACCGATTTGAAGACGGAAGGTCCGAAAACTCCATTTTCGACTAAATTTCTTATTGTAGATTTAACCGTTTCCCGATCCATCGTAAAGAAAACACAAGACTGGTTTCATTACTCAAATTTTATTTATGAAGGTCAAGCACTGATAAACTGATAAGATTCTCGCATAAAAATAATTTTTATCAATTTTATAATGATTTTACTACGATAAAAGGGAGGCCAACAATGTAAAATTGCCTATTTTAAGTGCTTAAGATATTGTAATTTTACACAATTTTTGCAATAATTTTTCATGTAATATTAATTATAATAATTTTATTTGCCAATTTGCCATGAGCATAAAGCTCTTTACAGCAAGTTAGATTTACAAGGTTAATTTACAAGTTTACAAGGTTAATTTACAAGTTTAATTTACAAGTTTACAAGGTTAATTAGTTTACAAGTTTACAATTTAGCTTAAATAAAAAAGTTAGATTTACAAGTTTACAAGGGTAATTTACAAGGTTACAAGGTTAATTTATAAGTTTACAAGGTTAATTAGTTTACAAATTTACAAGTTAGATTTACAAGTATTTGTACAAGTGCCCATTCAAGCTTAATTAAAGATAAAAATTTAAAATTAACATAAAATAAAATAAGTTATATAAAATAAAGAGGAGGAGGTGAATAGGAATATTGATGGTTTAATGCTTCGTTAAATTGAACTCAAGAGTCCTTGAACGTTCACCCACGGAGGCCGGGAAAAAATAATTTTAAAAACCCTTGGAGTAAAAGTAGACATACCTAAAAGATGTGATATCAAAAACACTCCGTGTAAAAAATATCCCGCCTGGCAAAAACCCTTCTACAGCAGCCAGAAAAAGTTATGACATCAACCTCCCGTCCTCCGATGTACACTGTACAGAAAGAGGAAAGATGAAGCGCCCATGATCCCGTTTTCAAAGCTCCCCTTGGCGTCGCAAAATGTTTTTTATCAGGGATAACACTGTTTTTAGAAAATGAACAGAATATTGAAGGAGGAAGTCCTGCGAAGAGCCTGTAAACAAGGATTTTAGACCGATCTGTCTAATCATTAATATATTTCACAACTGTAAACAAGCATTTCGCGCCAAGGGGAGCTTCAAAAACGGGGCGCTTTATCTATCCTCTTTCTCTACAGTGTACATCGGAGGGCGGGGAAGCCATAATAGGCCCTATCATAACTTTTTGCGCTGCTGTAGAAGGGTTTTTGCGAGGCGGTGTATTTTTTAACGGTTTTATAATCAAATAAATTTCCTCATTTTATATTCAATACTGTATATTTTATGGGGACTTTTAAAATTGGGGAAACGAATTTTTTTTTCGTGAATAAATTTTTTAAATTAGTTCCTTTTGTCTATTAGGTTAAGTAAGCATTAATCGAACTGGTTCTACTTCTTTTTAACTGTTTTATTTCTTTTTATAGGGTTTTATCCCTTTTTAACTCGTTTTATACATTTTTAACTAGTTTTATCCCTTTTTTGACAGGTTTTATCCCTTTTAAACTCGTTTTATACATTTTAACTTCCTTAAAAAAGTTATTGTGATACCCTCCACGTCGGGTTTTTGGGGAGGGGTGTGTTTTTTAACGGTTTTTGATTGCTTTTGATTTTCCGTGGACCTCTTTTTCATGAGATGAAGCCAAGCAATTTTTGCATTTTACGAAAGAAAAGATAACCTTTTTGTCCCTTCTAAAGTAGGGCCATCATTCTTTTTCCTTAAAAACTTAACATTTTGGTTAACCCCTTTTGATCCTCCCAGTAAAAATGATGTGAGAGATTTCAAGGGTTGACAGTTTCCCCATCGGGAAGAAATGAGGCATAGTTCCCACAAAGATTTCAGGTTGTTTCTTCCATTTTCCAAGTTGTTGACCAAACTTTCTTCACAGAAGATAAGCCTTGTTTAAGACCTCGAGCCCGAAAAATAATTTGATTAAAAAAAAAAGATATAACGAGAGAAAGCGGGAATCGTGATTTTTATATAAATGACATTCGTGTCCATGACTTGTATCGATTCAAGAAGCTTTTGTGTACGTCTTCTAACCTTATCCGAGACGTAAACAAATGAGATCGAATTAGCCGGAGGGAGAACTGACTCAGCCAAACGATTTCCATTAATCTCTACCCACTTTCAAAAATACTCAAATTTTGCCCTTTCTTACAGAATTCCGGACCTTTTGGTAATTTTGACAAAATCGATTATTGAAAGGTGAAGACGTTTTAATCAAAGATTTCCTCGGGGAAGCCTAAAAGACGTTCTTGAAGTGTATACACGAGCGAAGGGCCTCCGGCAATTCCATTTCCGAACGTAATATTTGGTTAATACATCCTCCCCGTGATTCCAACAACAAATAAACACGAAGCTAATTATTTTCCAAGGAGAATTCCAATTAATATTCTCTTTAATGTTTGATTCAATATGTCGTTCTTGACTTCTTTTTGTAAACCGTAAAACGCTATCGGAAAATACCAGAGGTTTCCTTTTCAAAAAGGGATCTCCATTGAAATATGTATTTGCTTCTCTTTTTTTGTGCGAAACCGAGGGTACTTTATCCATTCTATATCTTTATTAAAATTTAACTTTTTTATCGGAAAAAACATAAAATTCTATACCCTTTGGTTTTGCAACTTTTCTGATAAAAAAAAATTGTTAAACATTTAAACTATAAATAATCAAATAAATTTCCTCATTTTATATTCAATACTGTATATTTTATGGGGACCTTTAAAATTTAAAAATTCGTGAATCAATTTGTTAAATTAGTTTCTTTTGTCTATTAGGTTAAGCAAGCATTAATCGAACTGGATCTACTCCTTTTTAGCTGTTTTTATCTCTTTTATAGGGTTTTATCCCTTTTTAACTCGTTTTATACCTTTTTAACTAGTTTTATCCCTTTTTTGACAGGTTTTATCCCTTTTAAACTCGTTTTATACATTTTAACTTCCTTAAAGAAGTTATTGTGACACCCTCCACGTCGGGTTTTTGGGGAGGGGTCTTCCAGACCCCGTTGGATAAATTCGATTATGGATCAATACCGATCTCAAATTTGTCTGTGGTGCCGGCCGGCCGGCCGAAGCATTTTTTCCGGAACACTTTAAGGCCACAGTTTTCCACCAATTTTCACCAGATTTTCACCAAATTTTCTTTAATTGGTGAACAAGAAACTAACAAGGGTGATTTTTCGCTGCGTCTGAACTGTTGGTACGTTTTTTACCAAATTTTCACCAATTTCTCCTTATTTTTTAAAGAATTTTGGTGTAAAAAAATTGCTTGTTTTTAATTATTTTTTTTAGTAGGGAGAAATTTCATACTTCTAGGACACTTAAAAAAATTTTCGAAAAAGAGAACTGAAAATATTTCAAAAAATAATAAATAATATAAATAAATAAACTCGGAAAATATAAATAAAAAAAATAAAAAAAACGCGGCAAAATTTTCCCAAAAAACTCAGAAAATTAAATAAAAAATCTCGGAAAATTTTTCGAAAAAAAAACTCCCCCTCCCTTATACTTCCCCTCCTATATACTTCCCCTCATTTATACTTTCCCCTCCTTCGTTATACTTTCGTTCCTTTATACTTCCCCCTTCGTTATACTTGACCCTCTGTTATACTTCCCTCTCCGTTTTACGTCCCCTCCGTTATACTTCCCCCTCCTATATTGTTACTTCTCTTTAAGGAAGTTTTCGTTGCAAGCTCTTCAAACCAGTACTTTAACTAGTTTTATCCCTTTTTAGACAGGTTTTAGCCCTTTTAAACGGTTTTTATCCTTTTTTTAACCGGTTCATCCCTTTTAAACTCGTTGTATCTACTTTTGACCGGTTTCATGAACATTTTGTCCAATAAAGGCCTAAGTCGTCAGAATTCACACGTGATTTTGAGGATGAAATCAAGCGAAGGTTTTCCTCCATTTAAACGACCTGATAAGCCTCTTTCAGAGACGGTTCCTGTTTTCAAAATATTGCCCTCTCAAATTTAGCTAATTAACGTCCTATTTAGGCCCCTTCAAGCCTTTTATTTCCTATCCAAGTTTAACTTTTTAGGAGGAAAACATAATCACATAAAAAGATCGAGCCGATTATTCCATCGTATTAAAGGCCTCTATTTACCCGTAAAACAATTTCATGCTAAATTTAATCCTGACAAGCCATTCCGCTTTTCCTCAAAGAATTTATTTACCTTCTTCTAATCATATTAAAATGTCAATTACTAAACGAGAACAATCCTCGATAAAAGACAAAGTAAATATTTTATTTACACAATTCATATTATATAAAAAAATTTAATTATTCAATTTTTGCTAAAATTGAATTGCTTTTTATATCTCTGGCTATCCAGGCGGAAAATATTATCTAAACAAGAGTTTATTATCAAAATATTAGTGGAAACTTGGGGTTGGAAACTTTTCGACCATGAATCAGGCGATAAAGTGTCATGAAAAATAGTGGACGGGTTAAGAATAATAATAAAAAAAAATTTTATCTCCCAATGTAAATCAGTTTTTATGTTTCTATCGCTGATATCGGGAAAAGCGAGGCTCTTTCCAACTATGTATAAATATGAAGGAACTCCTCTATCTTTTATGTCCTTTCTATGAATGCATAATTTGTCGCAATATTTTTATTGAATGGTGGTAAACTGCACATTTTCCTTAAAGTACATTGAAAAATGATCCATTAAATAAAATAATATTATAAATTAAAAGTTTATGAATTTTAAAAAAATTCTATCGGGAAAACGACCAGAAAGGTCTGTCTGTCGGAGGGATGTCCTCTCGCCCTTGGTGAAAGTATCATGTTTCTCCCTACTATTTAAAAGTACTAGTTTGAAGAGCTTCTAACAAAAACTTCCTTAAAGAGATGTAAAAAATATAGGAGGGGGAAGTATAACGGAGGGGGAAGTATATCGGAGGGGAAGTATATCAGAGGGGAAAGTACAACGGAGGGGAAAGTATAACGGAGGGGAAAGTACAACGGAGGGGAAAGTACAACGGAGGGGAAAGTACAACGGAGAGGAAAGTATATCGGAAAGGGAAGTTTTTCTTTTTCAAAAAATTTTCCGGGTTTTCTTTTTTTTTTTTTTTTTTTTTTTATAAAAAAGAAGTAGATATAACCAATGAGCAAGAGGCTTACTCTTCCTATTGGTTAATCTACTCTTTTTTGATACTTGTTGGCCTCAGGCCGTTACAAGGGGGGAGGGGGGTTGGACCCAGGCGGGGGCTTTCGCCATAATGCCGTGGCGCCCTTTTTTCGGGACCAACTACCAGAGGAGTGGCCTAACTAAATTATCCACAGATTTTGTAGAGGGATATTTTAATTGGAATTTTACTTCCAACCAAAAATCCCTATACCCAACCTGGGATCGAACCCCGGTCTTCCGTGGTGTGAGTCAGAGACTGAACCCACCAGCCACGGAGCCGGTTTTTTTCTTTTTTAAATTAGCTTTTTTTTTTCGAAAATTTTTTTAAGTATCAAAATAAAGTAGAAATAATGGGATTTTCCCCCAAGAGTGGTCCCTCTCGTATAGCGTGGAAGTATGAAATTTCTCCCTACTAAAATGATAATTAATCAATAATTTTTAAGAACAATAATTATTAATCAAAAATTAAAGATAATTTTTTTTTACCAAAAATTCTTAAAAAATATAAGGAGTGATTGATGAAAATTTGGTGAAAATGGTTCGGCCGCAGCGAATTTTTTAAATTTCTAACAGGCATCTCCGCCTTTTTTTCGAACTTCAAAAATCGCCCTCGTTAGTTTCTTGTTCACCGAATAAAAAAAATTTGGTGAAAATCGGTTGAAAATTGTGGCCGTAAAGTGTTCCGGAAAAAATGCTAGGGACGGACGAACAGTCGGCACCACAGACAAAGTTGAGATCGGTATGGATCCATAATCGATTTGACCCTCCGGTGTCAGGAAGACCCTCCCCGAAAATCCGACATGGAGGGTATCACAATAACTTCTTTTAACTAAATATCAACTATAGTGTAATCTATTTAGTCACGCTACTATTTTAGGCCTTTATTATGATTTGCTTGAAATGTTTATTTAGGATTTAACATTTTGCTGTTATCGTAGATAATCCGAAATCTGAAGCAATCTTGAGGTCTCATTTGTTTGTGAACGAGATCGCAATTTCCGTCGTAAAACTCAAAATAGCTTTGATTGCTTTCCACTAGTTTTCGACTCTATGTTCGAAGTAAAATTACGAATATCCCACATTGTAAAAAGGGAGATTTTCACACTCAAAAAAGTACTGGGCATTCTGCGGTTATAAATCGTTCCGATTATTTTCGGCATAATTGCCAGCCTCCCACGATTTTTCCCATCCTCTTCTGTCCTTCGGTTACATTGTTTTCTCCCGATCTAAAGACAGAATGGAACGTAAATATTGAAAAACCTTTTATTTTTTTTCGTGTTTTTCAAACTGTGGATAAAAGACGTGGGTGGAAAGGTTATAAAATTTTTGTTCCTATTAAATCACCTTTAAGCCCTTAAAGCGATAAATTTATCAGGATTTTAAAACAAATCCTCTTCAACTTAAAAACGTAAATTTCTTTTCAGAAGCTTAAAAAAAAATACCACTAGGTATCTTTTTATTTTTGGGAATGTTTTTTTGACCTAGAAACTCACTTTTTACGGAATTTTGTTATGTTTTTTCGGCACTCCTTGCCTCTCTGTGCCCTCCCAAGTTAACGGATGATTTTTGGGTGTTTTTCTGGTTTTTTTAAGGCCGAAAGGGCATACAAAATGGTAGATGAAAAACAAAAAAAAGTAATGGTTTGAAGAGCTTCCAACGAAAACTTCCTTAAAGAGAAGTAATAATATAGGAGAGG
This sequence comes from Orius insidiosus, assembly GCA_014119065.1. NCBI lineage: Eukaryota > Metazoa > Arthropoda > Insecta > Hemiptera > Anthocoridae > Orius > Orius insidiosus. The sequence continues at coordinate 70,659 of JACGAQ010000189.1, read as the reverse complement.
GAAGTATAACAGAGAGGGAAGTATATGGGAGGGGAAGTATAACAGAGGGGAAGTATATGGGAGGGGAAGTATAACAGTGGGGGAAGTATAACAGAGGGGGAAGTATAACAGAGGGGGAAGTATATGGGAGGGGAAGTAGGTATAACAGAGGGGGAATTATATAGGAGGGGGATGTATATGAGAGTGGAAGTATAACAGAGGGGGAAGTATAAGTCAGGGGAAGTATAACGGGGGGGGGGGGAGTCTTTTTTGTGTTTTTTTTTTGAAAAATTTTCCGAGTTTTTTTTTTAAACATTTTGTAAGTTCTTTTTTTCGAAAATTTTTTTAAGTGTCAATGTAGAAATAATGGGCTCTTCGGCCTACGGATGTGCCTCTCGTAATGGGTAGAAGTATAAATTTCTCCCTACTAAAAAAATAATTATTAAAAAGTGGCAATTTTTTTACACCGAAAATTCGTTAAAAATATAAGGGGTAATTGGTGAAAATTTGGTGAAAATCGGACCAAAGGTTAGGGCGCAGCGAATTTTTTAAAATTTCAAACAGACATATCTCCGCCATTTTTTCGAAATTCAAAAATCGCCCTCGTTACTTTCCTCTCCACTGGCTAAAGAAATTTGTGTGAAAATTTGGTGAAAATCGTTTGAAAACTGTGGCCGTAAAGTGTACCGGAAATAATGCTACGGACGGACGGCCGGCCGGCCCAACAAACAAAGTTGAGATCGGTAACGATCAGTATTCGATTTGACCCTTCCTCAAAAACCCGACGTGGAGGGTATCACAATAACTTCTTTTAAGGAAGTTAAAAATAATTTCAACCATTATAGCTATAAGATTTTTATTTTTCTTTCCCTCGGGGTCTTATGTCCTGCCTAAATGAGGAAAAAATGATGTATTTTCCGAGCCTTTCAAAGTGACTTGTTTATCAGAAAAGACGGATTTTATCAATAAAAAAAAGGAAAGAAAAAGGGGTTTAACAGCGCGGAGGTTATGGTCGAAATTCCGAAGGGAAACTACGCCCCCGGACAATATGATCCTGAAGGCCCTAAAATCTCGTTTAATTGTTACAATAAAAAAGAAATCGATAGTTTCATTTTCAGGCTGACGACCTTAATAAATAATGCATAAAACCTTGTATTCTTCCCTTTTCAAAACATGACGGTTCGATGAACGTATTCATGAAGAGAAAATTCCGTTTATAAACGTCGAATCAACGTCTCAATTTAGAAAAGTATAAGTAGGCAATCATGCAGCTTTATTCTCAATAAGCATGAATCATCAGTGAATGTTTTGTAGGCTTTGAGAACGATTTGGAGGCTCTGCATAATCTGCGAATGTTCCAAAGGATCTGTGAACATCTGTGATGTCTCCAAGAACGTTCTGGAGAATCTTTGGACTTTCTGGAGGCGCTGAGAAAGTTCTGGAAGCTCCAGGAGCATTCAGAAGGTTCTGAGGACGTTCAGGAAGCTCATTCTTGGAGGTCCGAAGGTTTTGGCTTCCAGCTGTATCCACTAAGTGAGGCACAGTGAAAAGATACATTGGAGGGAATAGCTCACCTGAAGAGGCTTTTTTAGCCGAAACGCGTCGTGAGATACCTGTTATCACGGTCATTTCTTCCTCCATTATTGGTTTATTATATGAGAAAAAAATTTATTTTTTACAAAAAAAAGTCACTTCTTGACGGTTTATTCGAATTCGAGGATGTTAAAATGCATTTCTTTGAAGGTTCGTAACTCCAAAATCATTGTGTTTAGCAAGATTTTGTGCTAATTACATTCTGTAGAAAATTTAACGTAGATTATTTTATTACTTAATAATTTTTGCGCTAAACCTCACAGTTTTCGAGATACTTGATAAAAACTGATAAAAACCGCTCAAATCGTTTAAACTTTTCACCACTGGGCGCCGGAACATTTTCAAAAAACTCTTAAAATGAAAGGGCCTTTCTTAGTCTAAATGCTCCGACAAAAAAGCACCTTGAAAAACTTCCCTAGAAAAAAAAAATGTTATTTGGCTTTCATTATATCGGAACTGTCCGATACAATGACATCGGCCTTCCAGTTTTAAAGTTTTCAACGATAAAGCTGTCGTGATAATGGAGAGAAAAAAAATTGATTCCCTTAAGTCAAACTTTAAACTAGTTAAAAAACTCTTATTAAAAAGGAGGTAGAATCAAGAAATCGTAGGAAAGAAAACAATCTTCTTTTTTAACGAAGGTAAGATCTTCGAGATTTTTTTAATAAGAGAACCATACTTAAAAAGGATTACCGGAGTCCTTTCTTATTTATTTTTAAAAAAACTTAGGCTCCGTTTATTTTTAAAAGACCCCCAATTTGGTCAAATTTAATTTGGGCTTCCCTTCTAATTACTAGAAAGGTTAGATTTCTGTAATAACCACATGGGTCGATTTAGAAGGATTGTGGGTGAGTGATTGTCCGAAGAAAATTGCCTCTGGGAAATCTTAAGTCCAGATTGAGTGCTTCTGGATAAAACGGGCGACGCCCTCCCGATGAAGACATCAAATAAAGTGGACTAAATTCTATAATCTTGATTGTTTTATCAAAATGACTTTAAGATTTAAACGGTTGGTTAACCGAAAGCCGAGTAATTACTTGGTTATTAATTACGGAGCTCTTCCTTGTTAGCTTAAAGGCTCGTACACCCTAAAACGTGCCGAACGCAATATGACCTTATTATCCTTGTATCCATTATTTAATTTGCCTTTTATGAAGATTTAGATAAACTAACCAATAAGAGAAAAAAATTTTGATTCTCTAAAAAAATTTTTCTGGAGTAATTGAATTAGGCGGAAGAATGGTCAAAAGCGGTTTTGATCAATTTTTATCAAATATCTCGAAAACTATTATGTTTAGCGCAAAAGATAATTAACATAAAATTAATTTAAATTAAATTACAAACAAAAACTATTTAGTACATAACCTTCCCAAAGTCAACGGTTTCCGAGTTACGATTTAATTAAATTTAATCTTCAAAAAAAAATTTTTTCTGGAGTAATAAACCGATTGAAGTAGGCAGAAGAAAAAGCGGTTTTGATCAGTTTTTATCAAATATCTCGAAAACTATTGGGTTTAGCGCAAAAGGTAATAAATATAAAAATAATTTAAATCAAATTTTAAACAAAAAATATTTTAATATCAAACAATTAACCAATAATAGAGGAAGAAATGACTGTGATAACGGGTATCTCACGACGCGTTTCGGCCTAATAAGCCTCGTCAGGTGAGCTATTCCCTCTATCACAATCATTTCTATCTTTTCTCTGTGGACCTATCTACGAGAGAATTAGTGGAAACTGCGGGAAGCTGGAGACAAATCATCCCCCAAAAACTTCAACGCCGCCACTTCTCTAAGAGATAGAGCCACTCACCACCTCCTTATTGGTTTTTATGACAGAACTGCTGCCAAGGCATTACTTTATTATTTTAATTTTGATTGCTATTCGCAAATTGATTTTAATATCAAACAATTAACCAATAATAGAGGAAGAAATGACTGTGATAACGGGTATCTCACGACGCGTTTCGGCCTAATCACAGTCATTTCTTCCTCTATTATTGGTTAATTGTTTGATATTAAAATCAATTTGCGAATAGCAATCAAAATTAAAATAATAAAGTAATGCCTTGGCAGCAGTTCTGTCATAAAAACCAATAAGGAGGTGGTGAGTGGCTCTATCTCTTAGAGAAGTGGCGGCGTTGAAGTTTTTGGGGGATGATTTGTCTCCAGCTTCCCGCAGTTTCCACTAATTCTCTCGTAGATAGGTCCACAGAGAAAAGATAGAAATGATTGTGATAGAGGGAATAGCTCACCTGACGAGGCTTATTAGGCCGAAACGCGTCGTGAGATACCCGTTATCACAGTCATTTCTTCCTCTATTATTGGTTAATTGTTTGATATTAAAATCAATTTGCGAATAGCAATCAAAATTAAAATAATAAAGTAATGCCTTGGCAGCAGTTCTGTCATAAAAACCAATAAGGAGGTGGTGAGTGGCTCTATCTCTTAGAGAAGTGGCGGCGTTGAAGTTTTTGGGGGATGATTTGTCTCCAGCTTCCCGCAGTTTCCACTAATTCTCTCGTAGATAGGTCCACAGAGAAAAGATAGAAATGATTGTGATAGAGGGAATAGCTCACCTGACGAGGCTTATTAGGCCGAAACGCGTCGTGAGATACCCGTTATCACAGTCATTTCTTCCTCTATTATTGGTTAATTGTTTGATATTAAAATCAATTTGCGAATAGCAATCAAAATTAAAATAAAAAATATTTTGTACATAACCTTCCCAAAGTGAACGGTTTCCGAGTTACGATTTAATTAAATTTCGAGATGTTTAATCTCATGTTTCACGCTTTATAACGGGAGAATATCGAGAATCAAATAACTGAAATGCGTCGACTACGGATGTACTAGTCGATTACTACGGATGACACTTTCATCATTTTTTTTTACAAGCCGAACATTTTTCTCTTTTTTTTCTCTCTCTTTTTGCTCAATTAAAATTATAAAAACCTCGCTTTTCTTACAATTTGGATTTTCTAATTAAAAAGTCTGCCAGTAATTATTTTTTAGAAAATTATGTTGTTAAAAGTTTAAAAGTTAAAAAGGAAGAATTAATTTATTTCACTTCTAGTAAAAAGCAAGTTTATTTCGAATGCAGGCTGTGAGGGGTCGTTTTCTAGTTTTAAAACGTTTACGATTTAAGCAGTTTAAAAAGTTTTTAATGCGCATATGAGAAAGTTTTTAGAACTGAAAAAAAAAATCCGAAATCATAAAATTTACAACCTTTTATGTTAGTTTAACCTTCGTTTTAAAATGAAAACTTTCACGCAAAGTTCAAAATAATTTTCAAAAATTTTAGTCACAGGGAGCAGTCTGGGATCCTGTTTTTCTGGAGCCATTTTAAATCCAAAAATTAGATTTATTGTGAAAAAAAGGGTTTTTAATTAGCAAATTTAAAAAAATTGTATTTTAGAAGTCAAGAACTTAGTAAAAATCATATTTTTAACTCGAATTAAAAGATTTGTGAGGACGTTGGGTGGGCTTAACTGAGCCCCCAAAGCTCCTATAAAGCCCCCCTTCCCTCAACTGACCCCATACACACATAAATAAAGACTTTTTATAGTAGAAGACCAAATAAAATTACTTTGGGCGGGGAAAAAAAGGTCTGAAAAATAAACAGAAAGAGGTAAAACGAAGGGAAGAATAGTAGGGGGAAATTAGCGGCTTCTAAATCCGTCACATCAAAGGTCAGTCTGTCTATGTCGGGCCTTTGATAAACGTAGCGCATATCCCGGAGTCACAAATCAACACGATGCTTGACGCCTTTTAAAAAATAAATAATGGTTCCGATATTGGGAATTAATCAAAAGACAAAAAAATCTTTCGTTTTGTGTTTTTTCGATAAGTTACATCGTTAGGGTAAGTTTAATTACCCCGGGGCTTTAATATTAAATAAAATTCTATCAGTAGGGGCGAAAAATTGAAATTTGGCTACTTGAGGCAAGATCCTGTCGACCCAATTGTTTCCAGACCCTTTTGAAATAATCAATATTCTTTTATAATTTTAATGAAAGACCTAGTAAATTAAGAAGAGGAGAAAAACAGTAAAAAAATGTTTTTACCCCAGTCGGATTCGAACCCACGTTCTCAAGGTTTCTAGCCACCGTGTTATATTTTTTTTGGCGGGGGGGGGGGGGGGGGTAAACTCAAATACGGAACAAAAGATTTTAATTTGCTTAAAGAAGTTATTGTGATACCCTCCACGTTAGGTTTTTGGGGAAGGGTCTTCCAAACCCGGAGGGTCAAATCGAATATTGATCTTGACCCATCTCAACTTTGTCTGTGGTACCAGCCGTCCGTAGCATTTTTTTCCGGAACACTTTACGGCCACAATTTTCAACCGATTTTCACCAGATTTTCACCAAATTTTCTTTAGTCTGTGAACAAGAAACTAACTAGGGCAATTATTGAATTTCGAAAAAATGGCGGAGATATGTCTGTTTGAAATTTTAAAAAATTCGCTGCGCCCTATCCGTTGGTCCGATTTTCACCAAATTTTCACCAATTACCCCTTATATTTTTAACGAATTTTCGGTGTAAAAAATATAAGTATCATTTTTTTACAATAATTATCATTTTTGTTTAATTATTAATTTAGGAGAAATTTCATACTTCCACACCTTACGAGAGGGACCTCTTGGGCAAAAACCCCATTATTACTACCTGAATACATTTGTACTTAGAAAAATTTTCGAAAAAAAAAAACTGAAAATTTTTCACTCCCTTATACTTCCCCTCCCTATTACTTCCCCCTCCCTTATACTTCCCCTCCCTATTACTTCCCCCTCCCTTATACTTCCCCTCCCTATTACTTCCCCCTTCCTTATACTTCCCCTCCCTATTACTTCCCCTTTCCATACACTTCCCCTCACTATTACTTCCCCTCCCTTATACTTCCCTTCCCTATTACTTCCCCCTCCCTTATACTTCCCCTCCCTATTACTTCCCCCTCCCTTATACTTACCCTCCCTTATACTTCCCCCTCCTATATTTTTTTACTTCTCTTTACGGAAGTTTTCGTTGAAAGCTCTTCAAACTATATTTTATCTTAAAACTGTTCTTTCTTTTTGTTTAATTTCCATAAGAATCTCGTTTTTTTAAGGTTTTAAATATTCCGCCCAAAACTAGGGAAGAAAGTTTAATTTTGGCTTTTTTTAGATAAAAAAAAAAGGGATTAACGTTGTGTTTGATGTGATTTAGGTGTTAGGGAGATAAACGCGAAGGTTATCTCCTGAATGCGGAGGTGTGATGGGAGAAGATGAACATCACGAACGAAACTCTCGCTCTAGATGAAGAGTTGTACGACGTACCCGTTTCGCTCATCGTCTTCCTTTCTTTCTGCTACGGTTCCATTTCTGTGGTTGCTGTCGTCGGAAACGGCCTCGTCATTTGGGTCATCGTCACCAGCCGACGGATGCGAAATGTGACCAACTACTACATCGCGAATCTCGCACTCGCCGACATCGCCATCGGACTATTCGCAATACCGTTCGAAGTAAGTTTTTATAGAATAATAGAAAAATAAACTTTCAAGTGGTGTAAGTAGGAGTCTCTGAAAGGATATTGACGTTCCTTGTAATAGAAACTCTAATACGATTCCGACGTTTCCATTACTTTCGACCCCGTTTTTAATCATTTTCTTTCTTTTTGCAACAAAAATTATAAACTGAGGGGTTTTTCTTATTTGCATTTAAGGGAAATAGAGCGGATTCTCTCAGTTTGCGATAAGAAAGGTTTAAATTAGATCCTCTTGTTGAATGTAGGAATGGTCGTTGATGTTAATACCCAAAAGGTTTCCTCTAACCCTTGACTATTGGCTCAACCCTGGGGGTTTAGAGGCGTCCGAGGGTATTAAAACTATCCCTAAGAATAGAGAAGGCGAGTCACTATTAATCCCTATGAAGGCTACATTGCCCGGGATACCGTTGAAGATCCTTGGCAACCTTTTTTTTTTCCCTTAAAAGTTTCTTTTTTCTTTAGTTTTCCTAAATGTTGGGTTATCAAGGAAGAAAAAAAACTTCTTCGCCCTGCCAGGACCCACGAAACGGGGGTGAATTGCCCTAATTTCTCCCTACCATCGTAAATAGAGAAATATTCTTTTTGGGGAAAATTGTGGGAGTGAAAAAATGAAATTTTGATCGATTTTTGAACTTCTTCGCCCTGTCAGAACCCACGAAACGGGGGTGAAATGCCCTGATTTCTCCCTGCCATCGAAAATTGAGAAAGGTGCTAAATGTGGGGAAAATTGTAGGCGTGAAAAAATGAAATTTTGATCGATCGATTTTTGAACTTCTTCGCCCTGCCAGGACCCACGAAACGGGGTGAACTACCCTAATTTCTCCCTACCATCGAAAATTGAGAAAGATTCTTTTTGGGGAAAATTGTGGGCGTGAAAAAATCAAATTTTGATCGATCGATTTTTGAACTTATTCGCCCTGCCAGGACCCACGAAACGAAGGTGAAATGCCCTAATTTCTCCCTGCCATCGAAAATTGAGAAAGATTCTAAAAAGTGGGGAAAATTGTCGTCGTGAAAAAATGAAATTTTGATCGATCGATTTTTGAACTTCTTCGCCCTGCCAGAACCCACGAAACGGGGTGAACTACCCTAATTTCTCCCTACCTTCGAAAATTGAGAAATATTCTAAAATGAGGAAAATTGTAGGCGTGAAAAAATGAAATTTTGATCGATCGATTTTTGAACTTCTTCGCCCTGCCAGGACCCACGAAACGAAGGTGAAATGCCCAAATTTCTCCCTACCATCGAAAATTGAGAAATATTCTAAATGTGGGGAAAATTGTCGTCGTGAAAAATGAAATTTTGATCGATTTTTGAACATCTTCGCGCTGCCAGGACCCACGAAACGGGGGTGAAATGCCCTTATTTCTCCCTACCATCGAAAATTGAGAAAGATTCTTAAATTTGGGGAAAATTGTGGGCGTGAAGAAATGAAATTTTGATCGATCGATTTTTGAACTTCTTCGCCCTGCCAGGACCCACGAAACGGGGGTGAAATGCCTTAATTTCTCCCTACCATCGAAAATTGAGAAATATTCTAAAAAGTGGGGAAAATTTTGGGCGTTAAAAAATGAAATATTGATCGATCGATTTTTGAACTTCTTCGCCCTGTCAGGACCCACGAAACGGGGTGAATTGCCTTAATTTCTCCCTACCATCGAAAATTGAGAAAGATTCTTTTTGGGGTAAATTGTGGGCTTGAAAAAATCAAACTTTGATCGATCGATTTGTGAATTTCGAAAAATACTATAAAATTTGGTGAAAATCTGATAAAAATTGGGGATGTGGGGTGTTCCTGTTCCAGTGTAGCCTTGGGGGGGGGGGGGGCGACGGCCGGCTGGCTCTACAGACAAGTTCTAGCTTACTGATCAAAGGAAAGACCCATCCCTAACCTAATATGGAGGGTGTTTCAATAACTGTTCTTTTAGAAATCTAAAGGGTCTTATCAATAAAAATTGCCATTGAATCGAAGCTTTTTAGTCAAGCAGTTTTGGTGAAGTTTGAGTCCTTGACCACTGATTCACGGAGGTAAATTTTTTTTAAACCTCAAATCTGTATGCTAATCCGAAATAAAAGCTCATAAAGATATGAAAATGATGCACTTAATCTTGGGACAATAAAAAATGTTTCGAATTTTCCGAATCGTCCCCGATAAAACCATCGTTGGAATTAAAAAAAAAAGTCGGCGGTATTTTAGCCTCTTTAATCGGCCATTGTGTTTGATCGATTGAATAGCAAGCTTAAAAGCGTTTATTGTTTTATCCTCTGTTTGCCTTTCGACTGACGATTTATGGAGAAATTTCGAAATTTCTATTATGTACGCTTTTGCACACGTTGGCCGAAACATCGCCGCTGGCCGTAGGATCTTCACCGCGGTTGTAAACCCGTTATAAGTTCCATGTTTAACATGAAAACTGGGTTTCTCGTCGGTAAGGGAATTCCAACATTTTCAGAAACCACAGGAGGGCCTCGGAAGTTTACTCTTAAAATGAATTAGATATTAGGAGGATTTGATATCTGTATGTTTAAATGATAACTTTCTAAAACAGAAGTTATTGTATTATTCTCCTTATCCGGTTTTCGGTAGAGGGTCTTTTTGACCCCTAAAATTTATTATTGAGTTTTGGGGTGCCGGCCGTTCAATACACTAAAATTATAATTATATTTAAAAAAAAAAAAAAAAAAAAAAAAAAACGTTAGGTGCCTATACTAGGAGGAAATTTGGGATGTCCTCGCCCGTTCTTTGTGGCTTGACTGGGCGAGGACTCTCATATTTTCTACCTCGATACTGGAAATGTGTTTTTGGATGATAAATGATTAAACTTTGAGGAAGTTCCCATGGGGGCCATCTCCAGACGAGTATTTTTGGAGTAATTAACTGCTTTTTAAAGATTTCAGTAATAATAAAAATTAATAAATTAGTTCTAATTAGCGGCCATGCAAATCAGTCTCATAAGTATTCCAATATTTTCATAAAGACTTTTAAAAGTTTCCGCGAAGATTTTCCCTTGATCATTCATAACCTCGAAAGTTGAATTTAATCCGAAAACTTTTAATTACTCGTTTATTTACGGATAATGCGACAAAGGGAAGAAAATTAAAAAATTTTGAAATTGAGTTTTCTGTTTTTCTTTTCGAATTTTTCCTTTGTTGGTGACAAAAAATCGTTGAAAAACTTAATTAATATTTTTGCAATTTATGAGCCATCGACCGCATAAATAACATTGATGAACACGAAAGGGACTTAATGACTTGAAGTGAATTTCACTCAAGGGTGAGCTTCAAAATAATTTATCGCCCTTTAGGATAAGAAAATAATAGCCTATCAACTATCGGAATTAAAGGGAGGGGGGTGAGGTACTTAGCCCTGGCTGGTCTGAAACACCTGTTTTATCAAATAGATAATTATTATCATCGAGTTTTCGGCCGTTTTCCTGTTTTTCCACGATTTTTTGGTGTTGAAACGCCGATTTTATCGTTTTTTGAGCTTTCATCACCTCATTTTTAAGATAATGGGCCGTTTTCCTCGATTAGGCTCTTAGGAAACCTCTTTTTTATGGGGTATTCTGGCGATTAACATTTTTTTAACTGGTTTTCTTCGTTTATGGTGTAGAAACACCGGTTTTATCGGGTTCTCTGAGCTTTTTACAACTTATTTAATCGAGCGTTCGAGTGTTTAACACCCTATGTTTATGGTAATGGGCCGTTTTCCTCGATTATGCTGTTAAGAAACATCTGTTTTATCGGGTGTTTGGGCGTTTAACATTTTTTTAAATGGTTTTCTTCGTTTTTGGTGTAGAAACACCAGTTTCATCGGGTTCTCTGAGCTTTTAAAACCTTATTTAATCGAGTGTTCGGGTGTTTAACACCCTACTTTTAAGGTAATGGGCCGTTTTCCTCGATAATGCTGTTAAGAAACATCTGTTTTATCGGGTGTTTGGGCGTTTAACATTTTTTTAAATGGTTTTCTTCGTTTTTGGTGTTGAAACACCAGTTTCATCGGGTTCTCTGAGCTTTTAAAACCTTATTTAATCGAGTGTTCGGGTGTTTAACACCCTACTTTTAAGGTAATGGGCCGTTTTCCACGATAATGCTGTTAAGAAACATCTGTTTTATCGGGTGTTTGGGCATTTAACATTTTTTATATGGTTTTCTTCGTTTTTGGTGTAGAAACACCGTTTTCATCGGGTTCTCTGAGCTTTTAAAACCTTATTTAATCGAGTGTTCGGGTGTTTAACGCCCAATTTTTAAGGTATTGGGCCGTTTTCCTCGATAATGCTGATAAGAAACATCTGTTTTATCGGGTATTCGGGCGTTTAACATTTATTTAAATGGTTATCTTCGTTTTTGGTGTAGAAACACCGGTTTCATCGGGTTCTCTTAGCTTTTAAAAACCTATTTAATCGAGCGTTCGAGTGTTTAACACCCTATTTTTAAGTTAATGGGTCGTTTTTCTCGATAAAGCTGTTAAGAAACATCTGTTATATCGGGTGTTTGGGCGTTTAACATTTTTTAAAAAGGTTTCCCGCGTTTTTGGTGTAGAAACACCAGTTTTATGGGGTTTCTGATCTTTTAAAACCTTATTTAATCGAGCGTTCGAGTGTTTATCAACCTATTTTTAATGTATTGGGCCGTTTTCCTCGATAATGCTGATAAGAAACATCCATTTTTTAGCGGGTTTTTCTCTTTTTTGGTGTAGAAACACCGTTTTCATCGGGTTTCTGAGCTTTCAAAACTTTATTTATTCGGGTATTTGAGCTTTTTTAGGTAATATTCTTCGATTTTAAGCTTCAATTTTTAATGGAACTTTACCCTACAGAGGGAAAAAAGTATATTTTAGCGGAAAAAACGATCAGGATGCGAAAAAGGTAGAAAATATGTTCTCGCTATTCAGTAGATGTTCTTTTCTATGGAATCGTATTTTGAGATAGGTGAGAGGGTAAGAATTGATAACATCATATCAATAAAAAAAAATCTACATTTTTCGGTACTCCCACGGATTTCTTTTTAATGGATTCACTTTTTCCCATCTTGGAAAATTTTCCAAAAAGTTAAGAATTGAATTATTTTTAAAAGTGCAATATATAAGGCAATAAAAATGACCGAAGATAACTTTCGATCGTAAAAATTTGTTGACTTTAGATTCGCCCAGTTATAAAGATATAATGTGAAAATTTGGAATCGAAATTTTTGTTTTATTTTTTTTTATCGTCCCTTAAAAACTTGTATGAAAGTTAATAAAACAAGCTTTCCAATCAATTTTCTTTAAGTGCGTTTTGACTTTTCTCTGCTCAATAGCATTTCTCCGCTTTTTTCTTCTTTTAATTCTGGTCAAAAGGCTGATGTAAAAGTTGCCATTATTTTTACGTAAGAACTGAGGCTTCAATAATTTTGAGTGAAATCGGCGACCGTGAAGTTTCTTCCTTGTTAGTTAACGCTCAATTACGTGTTGGAAATCCTCGATATCGGACGACTATAGCAAATAAATTTATGATCGAATTAACTTCATTGTTTTCTGGGAAGTGGGAACTATGTTTCCGAGAAAGTTCAAACCCCTTCGGAATTATTAGGCTAATCGATTCAGTTGAACTGGACCCATAAATCGACCGAGCGCCATATGGCACCAAACATTCTAATTCTTCATTCGCTCTCGTCGTTACGCTGAATATCATTATTCCCTCGTTATGCCCAAACTGCTATATTCTACATTCTTCAAAGCCGATTGAACATCTGGGTTTCTATATCTGAAAGTCAGAATATCGTGGTTCCAAAAAATTATACGAGAACTCAATTTTTTGTGGATTAATGGCGATTGGATACCTGACGGTCGGATTATCGAGGTTCTATTCATTCTACAAGAAAAAAGGCTTCATTTTTAAAGGATCAACCTAGATACCTGACCGTCGGATTATCGAGGTTTTATTATATCAGCGAGAAAAATAGCCCAAAATTTTTTTTTGCAGATTAATGCTGTTTGGGTATCTGGTTAGGTATGGATAGTGGTGGGTGCCTAAAGGTCGGATTATTGAGGTTCTATTAGTTCTTCGAGAAAAAGAGGCCTCAATTATTTGCAGATTAATGGTGTTTAGACACCTGAGGTTCGGATTATCGAGGTTCTATTCATTCTACGTGAAAAAAGGCTTCATTTTTGAACGGTCAACATAGATATCTGACGGTCGGATTATCGAGGTTCTATTCATTCTACAAGAAAAATAGGCTTCATTTTAAAGGATCAACCTAGATACCTGACCGTCGGATTATCGAGGTTTATTATATCAGCGAGAAAATGAGCCCAAAATTTTTTTTTGCAGATTAATGCTGTTTGGGCATCTGGTTAGGTATGGATAGTGGTGGGTGCCTAAAGGTCGGATTATTGAGGTTCTACTAGTTCTTCGAGAAAAAGAGGCCTCAATTATTTGCAGATTAATGGTGTTTAGACACCTGAGGTTCGGATTATCGAGGTTCTATTCATTCTACGTGAAAAAAGGCTTCATTTTTGAACGGTCAACATAGATATCTGACCGTCGGATTATCGAGGTTCTATTTATTCTGCGAGAAAAATGGCACTCAATTCTTTGAAGATTAGTGTTTGGGTATCTGGTTAGGTATAGATAGTGGTGGGACCTGAAGGTCTGATTAATGAGGTTCTATTAGTTCTTCGAGAAAAAGAGGCCTCAATTATTTGCGGAATAATGGTGTTTAGACACCTGACGGTCGGATTATCGAGGTTCTATTCATTCTACGAAAAGAAGGCTTCATTTTTTTAAGATCAACCAAGATGTCTGGCCGTCGGATTATCGAGGTTCAATTAATTCTGAAAAGGGCACTCAATTTTTTTGAAGATTGGTGTTTGGATATCTGGTTAGAAGTGGTTACTTGTAGGTACCTGAAGGTCGGATTATCGAGGTTTTATTAGTTCTTCGAGAAAAAGAGGCCTCAATTTTTTGCGAATTAATGCAGTCTGATTACTTGAAGGTAGGATTACAGAAATTCAGTTCATTTTTCGAGAAAAAAAAGCCTCAATTTTTTTTCGAAATAATGGTGATATCTGGCGGTCGGATTATCGAGGTTCTATAAATTTTACGAGAAAAAAAGGCCTCATTTTTTTGCGTATCACTGGTGTTTGGAAACCTTACGATCGGATTATTTTGGATCTGTTTATTCAATGAAAAAAAGATTCCTCATTATTTACAGATGAACAGGGTTGCTTGGATATCAAACAGTCGGTTTATCGAGGTTCTGTTCATTCAACGATAAAAAATGAAAAAAGAAAATGAAAAAAAGAAAGAAAAAAAAGGACTCATTTTTGAAGGATCAATGTGATTAGATTTTAGATAGGATTAACATCCTTTTGATGATCAATCAGAATAATTTTCTTTTTAACGACACCAATTTGAAAAAAAAAAATGTTTATTTGTTCGACTTCGTCATTTTTATTTTTCTCTTTAACACCATCCCTTGAACGCTTTTATTATTTTTTATAAGATCGATGAGTACCTACGATAGAATCCGTTATTCAAAAACTTTGTACCTAAGTATGAAAATGAACCTTTCTTTGTAGATTGATCCAAGAACTGACGATGTAGAGGTGTCTACGAAACCGGTCGTCTCAATAAATATTAGATTATAACTTTTATTAAAAATGCCAAAAATTTGGCAAAAAAATCCAAAAATACAGAATGGGATTAGATATTTGACGGTCGGATTGTCGAGGTTATGTTCGTTTTACGAGAAAAAGAGGCCTCATTTTTTAACATTGAATATAGCTAATGGTCGTTTTATCGGGGTCATATGTTCATTCTGAAGAAAATAGACGCATCACTAATCAACTGGAAATACCCTTTCCTCAAAATTGGAGGGTAATACAATAACATCCGCTTCAAAAAGTTTATTTACATTATTTTATATTGCGTATGTATTCCGCCAAGGGGTTGATTTTACTATCATATAATTAACCAATAATGGAGGAAGAAATGACTGTGATAACGGGTATCTCACGACGCGTTTCGGCTTAAAAAGCCTCGTCAGGTGAGCAATTCCCTCTATCACAATCATTTCTCTCTTTTCACTGTGCCCCATTTTTATAAAAATTAGAATGTAAATGAGTATTGCCATGACAGCAAATCTGTCATAAAAATTTAAAAACCAATAATGAGGTGGTGTGTGGCTCTATCTCTTGGAGAACGGTGGCGGCGGTGAGCTTTAGGGAGACTGTTTGTTTACGGCTTCCCGCTGTGTCTGCTAAATCTCTCGGAGATAAGATCACAGTGAAAAGATAGAATTGTGATAGAGGGAATAGCTCACCTGACGAAGCTTTTAAAGCCGAATTGTGTCGTGAGATACCCGTTATCACGGTCATTTTTTCCTCCATTATTGGTTAATTGTATAAAAAGTTTATTTATAGCCTTAAAAAGAGCTTAAAATAATTTAGCAATTTGACATCTCTTTATCAGACGATTTCCTTTTTTTGATAAACGACCGCTATCATCCTCAGAGGTTGTTTTTACCTAAAAAAAAAAATGTATCGACCCCCGCCCACCATCCCTGATTTATTTATCGCCTTAGAACTCCCGTCTCCATACGCCCCCTTTTTTTTATAAAGACGTTTTAAACTAGGGTACAGAAGTTTAACGAATCTTTTCACTGGGGAAAGCCTTTACCCGTAAAATCTTCTTACGGAATCTCATTAATCTTTCCCACTTAAAGGCCTTCAATCGAGTGTTTACTTCAAAAGCTTGTAGACTTAACGTTTGGAGTATACCAAACTAGTTTTTTTCAAAAGGTTCTATCGGAAAAAAAAAATTAAATTTTAAACTAATACCAATAATGGAGGAAGAAATGACCCTGATGGCGTGTTTCGGTTCTTCTGAGCATTCCCTCCACTGGCGCTCCAACACTCCAGAAATTGGGTAAAACCGAACGCTTTATCTTCTAAGAATGGAATCAAAATGGACCCAAAATGGACCAAAAATGGGGTGAACCAGACGCTTTTACCCTCCAACATTTCAAAAATGGGGTTAAACGAGAGGCTTTTACCTGCCAACAATCCAGAAATGGGGTAAAAACGGACGCTTTTACCCTCCACCACTCCAAAATGGGGAAACCAGACCGTAATACCCTCCAACATTCAAAAATGGGGAAAATAAGGACGATTTTACCCACCAACATTCAAAAAATGGAGAAAATCTGGACGATTTCACCCACCAACATTCCAAAAATTGGGTAAACCTGACGCTTTTACCCTCCAACATTCCAAAAAAGGGGTGAACCAGACGCTTTTACCCTCCAAAATTTCAAAAATGGGGTTAAACGAGAGGCTTTTACCCTCCAACACTCCAGAAATGGGGTAAAAACGGACGCTTTTACCCTCCACCATTCCAAATTGGGGTAAACCAGACGCTAATACCCTCCAACATTCAAAAATGGGGAAAATAAGGACGATTTTACCCACCAACATTCCAAAAATTGGGTAAACCAGACGCTTTTACCCTCCAACATTCCAAAAATGGGGAAAAACGAGAGGCTTTTACCTGCCAACACTTCAAAATGGGGTAAATACGGACGCTTTTACCCCCCAAAACTACAAAATGTTGTGAAAAGGAAGCTGTTACCCGCCAACACTCTAGAAATGGAGTAAAACTAGACTCTTTTACCCGCCAACACTCTAGAAATGGGGTAAAACTAGACTCTTTTACCCGCCAACACTCCTCCATGGTAAAGTATTCCCTCCACGACAAATCTTTCATTTTACTGTGACGATTTTTTTAAAAAGCAAAAATGATTGACAAGCCGTCTAATACAACCAGTTTACCACATTTCGCCAAGAGATAGAGCCACTTTCGCCACCTCATTATTGGTTATACATAATCTTAAAATAATTTCATAAATGTGCTTCTGGTATTCTAACCCCTATAAATTTTTCATATCACAATCAGGCTTTTCTGGAAGGTAAATAATTTTTTCATGACTGCCTTTTTTGGAACCGTTTCAATTTAGTCTTTAAGGACGAAATATTCAAAAACCGTTTTTTAACGTTCTTGTTCTAATTTGAATTTGCACAATTTCGTTAATTGACTTGTTTTCACTATATTTTTTTTCTCGCCCATTCTTCACCGAATACTAAATACTCCAATGGTTTCGTCAGACTTCTGCTGGGCATCGCGGAAGTTAGAGTTGAGTTTGCCTACGTGGGTTGGTAGTCAAGGACTCCAACCCACTTGAAGGGACGGATTCTTCGGTTATTGCCTCCTTTGTGCTAAAGGAATACAAGAAAGGAGGACATTTTTTTTTTCGAAAGAAATTATCGATAGTAGGAAGAAGTTAGGACTGTCCTCACCCATTCCGTGCAGCTTGGCTGGGCGAAGACTTTTATTTTTCTACCTTTATACAAGATTATGATATTTGAACCTTTTTGATGTTTTTTTTTTCCAGTTCCAAGCGGCTCTTCTTCAAAAATGGCTCCTTCCGGCGTTCATGTGCCCTTTCTGCCCGTTCGTCAAAAGTTTGAGTATCTCCGTCTCAGTTTTGACCCTTTCGGCGATCGCCCTCGACCGATACAAAGCCATCCTACACCCGCTCAAGTGAGTGAAGAAATTCAAGTAACTTCCAAAACAAAAGTAAACTGCTCCTTCAGGAAAAGTTTATCGAGTAGGAAACCAGAAAAATTATTTTATTGCTCTCCAGACTCCCCTTTTTTTTTCGGGGACCACTTTTCTATAAAAAGAAAACTTTTTTTTCCGCCCTAGCAGGCTTTTGTGCTACACTAGACCCTTTACCCTCATTAAAAATCCAGAAATATTTTTTGTACTTCTTTTCTCTCTCTTCATATTTCGACCCCTGCTCATGTCATCACCTTAACCGGTTAATTTTGTCGGAAATTGGCAGAGGAGTCATTAACCATTAAACCGAACCCCATGTCTGAAACAGATCAATTTTGTCAACGGCATCAAATCCACTCGGATGTCCCCAACTGTAATATAATTTAACACCATAATTGAACGACCCATAAAACGCTCGAATTACCGGTTAACTATTAATTATTTCAGACGATCGCCTTGTCTTAAACATAAAGAACGAGACTTTTAATTAAGTTTCATCTTGGAACTTGAACGATAAATCATCCATTGGACAAAGGGCGTCAAACTCCACCCTAAATAATAACAATAAATTAATTTATTTAAAATAAAAACCCTTCCTTTAGGGCCCAGTGAACTCTTCAAACTCACGCCACGGAAGTCCGGGTCTAAGGCCCAAAATAAACGTTCCTTGATTTATAGAACTAATTATATAAAGAAAAAGGAAAACTTTTCGGAAAAACTGCTCCCAGCACCTTGTAGATATTCCCTAAATGAAGAGAAAAAGCTTTTCCTAAAAAATTTTCGATGATTTTTAGTCCTCAAATATTGGAAACTAATTTTAGGCATCTCTCTAACTCTTGGGTCAATTTTGATGGCAGGCCTTTTGTTGCTCAATGGAATGTTTCTTTCCCGAATTGATACTTCATGGTTTTCAGGTACAATAGAGCTCGTGTTTCTCGGTTACAATTTAAAATTGTAATTACGATGATTTGGATTATCGGGAGCATAATGGGCGCTCCATACATGTACGCTTTAAGAGTGGTCGATACAGGTAACAATTTAAAACACTATTAACTTTAGTTATACATATAAGCCACCGAGGTTGAAAAAGTTGAAAAAATCAGTATATAGCTTTGTTCCAACCGCAGTTTGAAACTGTTTGTAACTCCCGGAGCGTGCGCAGAAGGATTTGGACGTCAAATTCGACGTCGTTGAAATCGTTTGTCCGTCAAATCTGAATTCTTCACGTGAAAATGCTCCAGGAGTTTCAACAAAGAAGTTTCAGGAGTTTCAGGTTGGAACAAAGAAAATCTATGGAAAAAATCACATGTTTTCTTTTATTGAGATGATTTATTTATAATTGTGTTTCTTCAAAGAAAATTCAATCCGTGAAATGAAGATTGTGGTTTTTGAGTTGCTCTTTTTCATTTTTTCTGCCGTCGATGGAGACGAAGGTGACAAAATAATTGGCGGGAGATACGCGAAGAAGGGAGAATTCCCGTTTACGGTTATCATCAGGGGTGTGACTCGTTGTGGTGGCGCTTTGGTGAAAGAGCATAAAATTGTCACTGCCGGCCATTGTCTGTACGGATCCAATAAAAAACCGATAGATCCGACGAAACATTACGTTTTAGCGGGTGTCATTGATATTTCGAAAAGAAGCCTTGGCGATCCTTTGAGGCAGAGGAGGAATATGAGTAGGTACACGATTCATCCAGAATACAGAGTGAAAATGATAGAAGCAAGTACAACGATATTGGAATTGTTATCGTCGAAGAACCTTTCGTTTTGAGCGAGACGGTCTCTTTGGCAACTTTCCCGGCGTCGAACGCAAAAGATTTTTTAAAAGCCTGGGACGATCTTGTGATTGAAAAGAAAAATTGCGTGACTGTCGGTTGGGGTAAGACAGAAAAAGTGAACGGTACGGAGGTTCTCAAAATGGCCGAGATGATCCCCTGGCCGAGAAGCGAATGCGCGAAATGCTACAAGGAAAACGACGCGGATATGTCGCATAAAGAAGTCTGCGCTCGAGGGGTCGTACCGGGCGAAGGGAGCAGCAAAGGCGATTCAGGTGGTCCGCTCATTTGCGAAGGTCATCTCTACGCTCTCGTCAAAGCCGGATACCCTGGAAAAATAACTTATCCCAAATTTTACACTCTTATCGGCCCCTATCTCACTTTCATCAATTTAAGCACTTCTTTCACAGTCAACACATGGATTATTTTCCTTTCAATTTTTATTTTTATAATTATCTAACATGATTTATTTAAAAAAATTAAATAAAACTTATTTATTTACGGTGCTTGTGAGTTTAGGATACGAGAAAAACGCGCATGCGCATGTTTAGTTCCCGCGTTTTTTCAAAAATTCATCTTTGAGATTTGCCAAAATGGAAAAGTTATTGTACTGCCCTCTATGTACGGTTTTTGGGAGACTTCGAGACCATTAGCCCGCAACTTGGACATTTTAAGGGGATTAGCCCGCAACTCGGACGTTTTAAGGGGATTCCCGCAACTCGGATGTTTCATGGGGATTGGTCCGCAACTTGGACTTTTTAAGGTAGCCTGCAACTCGGATGTTTCAAGGGGATTGGCCCGCAACTCGGACGCTTTAAGAGGATTGACCCGCAACTTGGGCGCTTTAAGAGGATTAGCCCGCAACTCGGACGTTTTAAGGGGATGGCCGGCAACTCGGGCGTTTAAAGGGGATTAGCCCGCAACTCGGACGTTTTAAGGGGATTCCCGCAACTTGGACGCTGAGGATTGGCCCGCAACTCGGACGTTTTAAGAGGATGGCCGGCAACTCGGGCGTTTAAAGGGGATTAGCCCGCAACTCGGACGTTTTAAGGCGATTAGCCCGCAACTCGGACGTTTTAAGGCGATTTACCCGCAACTTGGACGTTCTAAGGGGATTCCCGCAACTTAGACGCTGAGGATTGGCCCGCAACTCGGAAGTTTTAAGAGGATGGCCGGCAACTCGGGCGTTTAAAGGGGATTAGCCCGCAACTCGGACGTTTTAAGGCGATTAGCCCGCAACTCGGACGTTCTAAGGGGATTCCCGCAACTTGGACGCTGAGGATTGGCCCGCCACTCGGACGTTTTAAGAGGATGGCCGGCAACTCGGGCGTTTAAAGGGGATTTACCCGCATCTCGGACGTTTTAAGGGGATTTACCCGCATCTCCGACGTTCTATGGGGATTCCCGCAACTTGGACATTTTAAGGGGATTAAAGCCCGCAACTCGGACGTTTTTAGGGGGATTTACCCGCAACTCGGACGTTTTAAGGGGATGCCCGCAACTCGGACGTCTCAAGGGGATTGGCCCACAACTCGGACGTTTTAAGGGGATTAGCCCGCACCTCGGACATTTTAAGGAGATTAAAGCCCGCAACTCGTACGTTTTAAGGGGATTGACCCGCAACTCGGACATTTTAAGGAGATTAATGCCCGCAACTCGGACGTTATAAGGGGATTAGCCTGCAACTATGACATTTTAAGGCAATTAGCCCGCTGAATCTCCCTTCTCCTTCGTTTCCAACGCCCTGCGTGGGCGACTCGTTAATTTCTTCTACCTTGATGCTTAAACTAAAAGCTACCTCTAACTTTTTTTTCACCGTTAATGGAATGATTTTTTTTGTTTTTCTTTTTCAAAGGAGCGTTAATATTCACGAGAAGGGCAGATTCCCCTTTTTTTCTTTTTCCTTCGCCCCTTAAAAATCAGCAATTCAAATTTACTGAAGTTATTTTCAGACCTCTCATAGAAACACAAGAATTTTTATTAAATTGATCCTTTTGTAGCCATATTTGGGCGTAGGAAAAACGTCATTTCCGTCCGTGTTTGTAATTGGATTTGGGAAAACGTCATAGATCAAAAAGATGAAGGGTTAAAATTATATACAGGGTGACCCAGGAAGTTTGACACAAGCCGGACGTTTCCTTTGTCGGAGATTTATGAGGGGATTGTTGAGGATGTTGAGTGGTCGTGGGTGGCCTCTCGTCCCTCTGACAACCGCACTCGCCTCCCTTATAAGCCATTCAAATGGGATATCCACTAACCTACTTTTAATTAAGAAAAAATTGATTTTTTAGGTGAGGGATCACTGGAGATACCTTTCTGTGACAACGTCAACCTTAACGAGGAGCCCTGGTTTTGGTATCACGTCGCTCTTTTTCTTCTTCAATATTTGATTCCGTTGACCGTCATCAGTTTCGCATACACGAGGATGTCGTTGTCCCTCTGGGGAGCGACCGCTCCTGGAAATGCTCAATCCGAAAGAGACGCCAACATCATGCGAAACAAAAAAAAGGTAACAAATCGACATCATTTTTTATAAAAATGGATTTTCATATCAAAAGTTCCCACAACAAAAGATGCTTTTTCAACCATAAAAACCTCGATAAACCGTCCTTAATTCAAATCAGCAAAATTTGAAGACTTTTTATTTGTTCAACCTCGATTATTATTAGGAAACTATACCTCTAAAAATGTGTATGTATATCATTTTTCACTTAGAATTAAAAGTGCATCGATAATCCAGCTAAGGATGTCCAAACCCCATTAATCCGTAAATTGGCATTCTTTTTATATTACCTCGATAATCCGACCATCAGAGTTTTCGGCAAAATATTATGAGTCCCATTATCTTGTAATGATTAGAACCTCAATATTCCGACTTTAAGATATCCGAACCCTCCCGTAGGACTAAATTAACCTCGATAATCCGTCTTTCGTGATTTAAAAAAAACAACCTGTTGATCATTAAGGTGTGGTCCATTATCTCGTTGAATGAAAGCTCAATAATCCGACTTTTAAATATCTAAACCTCATTATCCGTAAAACTTGGCGTCCTTTTTCCCCACCTAACAACGAGAGCCTCGCTAATCCGACCGTTGGTATTTCTAGGAACCCTGTAATTCCTTAAAATGGAGTCTATTTATCACATTCTTGATATCGATACTCCCACTTCTGATATCGATAACCCCACTACTGATTTTGATTATTCCACTTCTGATATCGGTTATCCAACTTCTGATATAGTAAAATTACTGGAGGACCTAATAATATACAACTTCTCATTACGGTATTTATTGTGACGAAAGTCGACTTTTTTCTTTTTATCAAAGTCAAAACTTATGATTATGCGAATACACATAAATATGAATACACCCTCATATTATGATCCCATTTTCGGCATATAAGTTTTCACTCGCCATCTTCAAAAAATAAAATTTAATTTTTAATAAAATGTAAATGGAGCGTAAAAAAATTATTAATGATTAAAATGAAAATTAAACGAAATTTCATGGACCACGTAAGAAAAAAAAAATTACCTATAAAAGAAAAGTTAAAAAAGATCTTAATTTAAAGTAAAAAATAATCATGCAGTTTTGGACTTCTTTCCTTGTTCTTGCTTTTGTTGCCTTTTTCGTCGGGGGCGGAGTCAATGGTAACCCCATAGCGGTAAGGTTTATTTTATTATTTTGTTCATTGAAAATAATATTATTTTTTAGTGCGCATTTTCCCCTTGCTTTCCAGGGACGAAAGGATAGATTAAGAAAAATAATATGTGCAAATAAAGATTGAACCGGCTCCGTGGCTGGTGGGTTCAGTCTCTGACTCACACCACGGAAGACCGGGGTTCGATCCCAGGTTGGGTATAGGGATTTTTGGTTGGAAGTAAAATTCCAATTAAAATATCCCTCTACAAAATCTGTGGATAATTTAGTTAGGCCACTCCTCTGGTAGTTGGTCCCGAAAAAAGGGCGCCACGGCATTATGGCGAAAGCCCCCGCCTGGGTCCAACCCCCCTCCCCCTTGTAACGGCCTGAGGCCAACAAGTATCAAAAAAGAGTAGATTAACCAATAGGAAGAGTAAGCCTCTTGCTCATTGGTTATATCTACTCTTTTTTAAAAAAAAAAAAAATAAAAAAAAAATAAAGATTGAAAGAAATATAATAAACTTACAAAAAAAAATGTTTGAAATCGAAACTTCCTCCTTAAGGAACTGGGACGCCGGTTTTAAGGATCTCTTTTTCGTCTAAAATTGACGTAACGACGGTTTTCCGAACATTAGAGATTTGGGCAACCCTGTTAATCCGTAATATATTATGGGTCCCTTTATCTTGTATTGATTAGAACCTCAATAATCCGACTTTAAGATATCTAAACCCTCCCGTAGGACTAAAATAACCTCGACAATCCGTCCTTTGGTGATTTAAAAAAACAACCTGCTGGTCATTAAGGTTCCTTTATCTCGTATGGTCCTTTAGTATGATAGCTCGATAATCCGACTTTCAAATATCTAAATCTCATTAATCCGTAAAATTTAGCGTCCTATTTCCCCCCTAACAATGAGAGCCTCGCTAATCCGACCGTTGGTATTACTAAGAACCCTGTAATTCCGTAAAATAGAATCTTTTATCACATTTTTTATATCGGTAATCCCACTTCTGATATCGATAATCCCACTTTTGATATCGGTAATCCCACTTCTAAATATCGGTTATACCAATACTGATTTTGATTATTCCACTTCAGATTTTGATTATTCCACTTCTGATATCGGTTATGCAACTTCTGACATTGCAAAATTACTGGAGGACCGAATAATATACAACTTCTCATTACGGTATTTACTGTAACTAAAGTCGACTTTTTTCTTTTTATCAAAGTCAAAACTTATGATTATGCGAATACACATAAATATGAATACACCCTCATATTATGATCCCACTTTCGGCATATAAGTTTTCACTCGCCATCTTCAAAAAATAAAATGTTAATTTTAATAAAAATAAGTAAGACGGGCTAGATGAGGGCAAAATAATAAAAATGCATAAAAGAATATAAACTATGTGAATTCATATATCAGAAATAAATTGAGATAAATAAAATTAAGCATTTTATTATCTTTTACTTCTCATGAATCGTTTAAATAAATAATAGCTATCAAAAACACTCCGTGAAAAAATCACACAACCTTGCAAAAAGCCTTTTACAGCGGCCAGAAAAAGTATGATATCAACTTCCCCGCCCTCCGATGTACACTGTAAAGAAAGAGATAAGATTTATTGCTTGGCGGGGCGGAACGCTACCTCATCCCTAGATTTTTCCGGATTTTCAGACAGATAATTCCCATTTTTACCGCATTTTCAAGATTTTTCCTCACTTTTTTACAGGTTGAAATTTTTTTAAATTTCTCTTTTTGGTTATGGCTTGTTATTCAGCATAAAAAATTAAAATTATACCAGAAAACGAATGGTTGAAATAAAAATTAAACAAAATTTCACGGTCCACGTAAGCGACGTTGGTTTTTTATGGATTAATAGCACTTTTAGGAGAATTTTGACATTTTATTGGAACATGTTTCAACCTCTTCAGCATTTTTTACAAATAAAAATGATTTCCTTTTTTTAATTACTAGAAAAAAAATTTTCCCACATTTTTGCTTATTTTGGACAGTGCAGGACAGTTGTATACAAGGTGTCCTAACAATTAGCCCCTAGAAATGAGGCGGCACAATAGAGCCTGAAGGCTTTAAGTGCTAGGGAACCTTAGGGGAACCTCCTCGTGCGCAAAAAAAAAAAAAAAAAAAAAAAAAAAAAAAAAAAAAAAAAAAAAAAAAAAAAAAAAAAAAAAAAAAAAAAAACAAGGGATGGGCGATATATCGATATATATTTCGGCCGATATCGGTTTTCGGCCGATATCGGTTTTCTTCCGATATACATCGAATAATATTTTTTTCTTCCGAATACCTATGACCGTCCGTTTTACGTCAATTTGGGTCAAAAAACACAACTTTATTTGGAATATGGATGTATATTTTGAACGTTAGTGCATAAATTATGTATGAACGGAAATTTTGATAGATAGTCGCATACTGCATTTTTGAACAAAAATCGCCTTTTTTAAGGCATTTTTCACAGTTTTTGTCTAAGAAACAACCGTTTGACTGGATTTTCTGCTGTTTTTTTACGGTGTTCTGGTCAAGAAAAACTGTTTATGGAATTTTTCACCTAAAAACACCTATTTTTCCTCGATATTTTCCCCAAGGCTCAAGAGACCTTCTACTTTTTATAGTTTCATGGGCGAAAATTGTTCGGAGTTATTAGCATATTTCAGGTATCTTTACATTTGCATATTATATGGCAAATTTCGTCAATTTGTTGCATATTTAAGTCGAACAGTAATGAAGGTCGGGATTTTTCTTGGCTGGGCGGAATGCTGCCGCCTTGCTAAATAATACTTTCCTCCGATATATCGATAGATTTTTTCCGATATATCGATATTTTTATATATCGCCCATCCCTAGTCCTAACTAGTGTGGACCAGCGACTTTACGGCAAAGCGTTTAGTCCTAGAGAGAAAAGTTAAACCCTATACCCCCCCCCCCTTATTTTTTTTGGAATAGACTCCATTTGGTAGATTTTGGATATGGTATACAGGGTGGCTCAGAGAGGTGCTAATATCGTTATTAAATTGGAATCCTATGTTTTATGCTTTTAATCGATCCTAATCAAAATTTTAAGCTACTTTTACTTAGGTCATTTATTCGATTGGAGCAAGTTAGAAACTAGTTAATAGTTAACAATCAGTTAGAAATTAATAGTTAGAAACTAGTTAGTAGTTAACTATTAATTCGTTAGAAATTAATAGTTAGAAACTAGTTAGTAGTTAACTATTTATTAGAAATTAATAGTTAGAAACTAGTTAGTAGTTAACTATTTGTTAGAAATTAATAGTTAGAAAGTAGTTTGTAGTTAACTATTAGTTACTTAAAAAAATGCCGAATTTTAAAAAAGCCAAAAATGCTCCTCTTTTCTTGTATTACAACAACTTCAAAGAATGTTTAATAATATTAAAGTTATCATTAAATTAGAACACCCAAAATCGGTTTTTTTATATAGCTTTTTCTATCTAAGAGCCAGCAGCAAAGAAAAAAGTTGCTTACTCAAAAGCCTAACCATGTTGCCTTCGCGGGTGTTTAGCAAAACATATCAATTAAAGAGTGAAATTTAAAATTTAAAAAATTACGTCAACTAAAGGTATAAAAGAGGAAACAAAAAACTAAAGTTTATAAAAATAAAACCAAAGATGAATTTTTGGATTTTGTTCTTCGTCGTTGTTTTAACTATCATGTCCGCCTTGGGTAACGAAGGTGGGGAGCAAAGCGCCTTGGGCAGCGATGATGGGCAGCAAAACGCCTTGGGAAGCGATGGTGAGCAGCAAAGCATCATGTGCGTTCCGCGTGGATACGCGGTAGGTATCTAATTTTTTATTTTTTCTAACTACTATCTTATTTTTAGTGTAACTACGGTAATAATTGTTGCTCGCATTATTGCGATCGTGGCCGATGTTATTAGGAAAAATAACTTCTTTGAGGTTATATTGGACAAATAAAAAAAAAATCTATATCGTTTTGTTTTGTTTTTAATCTCAGTTTTCCATAAATTCCCAAAAAGCCGAATATGGTCGAAAGATGTCTGTTTGAAAAGTCCAAAATATGACGTGGCAAATTAAAGAAAAACTGCAAATAACTTACTTTTAAGTCCAAAATTGCCTGATTTTTCTCGCTATTTGAGGCTGAACGGTGAACGTAAAGTACCCGTCGCAAAATTCCGCCATATTCATCGCCGTCCGTAGTTCGCCCGTTTTGTTGTCCAGCGGGAAAGCGAAATTAAGGAGACGTTTTTGTAGTTTTCCATCACTATTCACTTTGCCCGTGTGAAAAGGACTTTTTCTATTTTATAAACTGTCGGCTTCTACGTCTTCATCGACCGCATTTACCGTATGAAGAAGAGTCCCATGAGCGACATTCGTCCGTACACCCAGAGTCACATTATTCTTAGCAAACTTTGGCTCGTTATCGTCAATATCCTCGACTTTCACGACAAAATGAATTTCACTCAAATCCATTCTATTATAAGTCTTCCCCAAACTTTGAGGTTTCGTGGTATATTTAAAGCATTTTATGGTCAACTTGTGCTCTCCTTCAGCCTCCCTGTCTATTCTGCCAGCAACTTTCAATACAGCAGAATTATCTTTTCTATTCAATGTAAATAAACCATCTTCATTTCCATCTAAAAAAAAAAAAAAAAAAAAAAAAAAAAAAAAAAAAAAAAAAAAAAAAAAAAAAAAAAAAAAAAAAAAAATTATGTAGATTTTTTTAAAAGAAGAAAAATAAACATACAAGATATTAGGTAGGCATCTTCAGATGTTATCCCACTATTGATATCGGTTATCCCACTACTGATTTTGATTATTCCACTTCTGATATCAGTTATCCAACTTCTGACATTGCAAAATTACTGGAGTAAAAATTATTAGGAAAATATAATTAAAAGAACATCGATAATCCAGCTGTAGATGTCCAAACCCCATTAATCCGTAACAATTGGCATACTTTTTCATATAAACTCGATAATCCGACTATCAGACATTTGGGCAACCTTGTTAATCCGTAATATAATATGGTTCTCTTTATCTTGAAATGATTAGAACCTCAATAATCCGACTTTAAGATATCCAAACCCTCCCGTAGGTCTAAAATAACCTCGATAATCCGTCTTTCGTGATTTAAAAAATCAACCTGTTGATCATTAAGGTGTGGTCCATTATCTTGTAGAATGAAAGCTCGATAATCCGACTTTTAGATATCTAAACCTCATTATCCGTAAAACTTGGCGTTCTTTTTTTCCCCCCTAACGACGAGAGCCTCGCTAACCCGACCGTTGGTATTTCTAAGAAACCTGTAATTCTATAAAATGGAGTATTTTTATCACACTTTTTGATATCGATAATCCCACTTCTGATATCGGATATCTCACTACTGATTTTGATTATTCCACTTCTGATATCGGTTATCCAACTTCTAACATTGCAAAATTACTGGAGGACCTAATAATGTACAACATCTTATTACGGTATTTATTGTGACTAAAGTCGACTTTTTTTTTATCAAAGTCAAAACTTATGATTATGCGAATACACATAAATATGAATACACCCTCATATTATGATCCCATTTTCGGCATACAAGTTTTCACTCGCCATCTTCAAAAAATTAAATTTCAATTAAGAACCGGCTCCGTGGCTGGTGGGTTCAGTCTTGGACTTTCACCACGGAGACCGAGGTTCGATCCCAGGTTGGGTATAGGGATTTTTGGTTGGAAGTTAAATTCCAATTAAAAATATCCTTCTACAAAATCTGTGGATAATTTATTTAGGCCACTACTCTGGTAGTTGGACCAAAAGGGCGCCACGGCATTATGGCGAAAGCCCCCGCCTGGGTCCAACCCCCCTCCCCCTTTGTAAAGGCCTGTGGCTAATACAATGAACAAAAAAAGAGTAGATTAACCAATAGGAAGAGTAAGCCTCTTGCTCATTGGTTATATCTACTTCTTTTTAAAAAAAAAAATTTCAATTTTAATAAAAAATGAAAATTTAAATAAACAAAAAATGGAGCGTAAAAAAATTATTAATGGTTAAAATGAAAATTAAACGAAATTTCATGGACCACGTAAGAAAAAAGAAAATTACCTATATAAAGAAAAGTTAAAAAAGATCTCAATTTAAAGTAAAAAATAATCATGCAGTTTTGGACTTCTTTCCTAGTTCTTGCTTTTGTTGCCTTTTTCGTCGGGGGCGGAGTCAATGGTGAACCCAATGGTGGGGTAAGGTTTATTTTAATATTTTGTTCATTGAAAATAATATTATTTTTTAGTGCCACCCTCCCTGGTGCTATGATCTAGAGGCGACCGAATAGATGAAGAAAAATAATATGTGCAAATAAAGATTGAAAGAAATATAATAAACTTACAAAAAAAAAAAAAGTGTTTGAAATCAAAACTTCCTCCTTAAGGAACTGGGACACCGTATATTATTTGGGGTCTCTTTATTTTGTAAAATGATAAGAACCTCAATAATTCGATTTCCAGATATCTAAACCCCATAAATCCGTAAAATGGCGTCCTTTTTTCCCTCAGGACAAATTAACGTCGATAATCCTCGATAATCGATCTAAATTAACCATTAGAGATTTGGGCAACCCTGTTAATCCGTATTAGGGGTCTCTTTATCTTGTAGAACCTTCATAATCCGACTTCAAGACTCCAAACCCCATTAATCCGTAAAATGTCGTCCTTTTTTCACGTAGTACGAAAATAACCTCCATAATTCAACCTTTCCTGATCTCAAAAAACAACCTGTTGATCCGGTGTGGTCTCTATATCTCGTAGAATAAATGCTCGATAATCCGACAGTCAAATATCTAAGCCCCACTAATCCGTAAAAATTGGAATCCTTTTTTTCCCCGCCCAACAATACCTCGTTCATCCGACCATGTTTCAATGAACCTGCAATTTCGTAAAATGGCTTCATTTTTTAAAATATTTTTTCCATGTACAACAAACAGAACCTCGATAAACCGACAATGACTCAAACAAAACATCAGTCTTATTTGGTCTCTTTATCTCGTAGAATGAACAGGTCCTTTTTTTCACGGTAGACGAAGAGAACCCAGATAATCCGACAGCCATTTATCCATATTCCATTAGTCCAAAATACCCCCCCCCCCACCTTTACTTTATTATTCTGTTGACTGTATCTTTTTCAAAAAAAAAAATGATCAAAAATTGATTTTCAGGTGATCAAAATGTTGGTAATCGTCGTAGTTTTGTTCGGACTATGTTGGCTTCCGCTTCAAACGTACAAAGTCCTTCAAGGAATCACAGACATAAACGAGTAAGATGAAATCTTCCATAAATAACTCTTAGTAATAATGAAAATTAAAATTTTCAGGTATCGTTTTATAAACATATTTTCTTCGGTTTTGATTGGCTTGCCATGAGCAACAGTTGCTGCAACCCTTTCATTTACGCTATTTACAATGTAAGTTTATTTTAAAAATTAAGATTTTTTAAGTAAAGAATTGTAGGAAAAATTCAAACGAGAGTTTCAAGTGCGGCTAAGGGCCCTTCCGTGCATCAAAAAGCAGAGTTCGCAGCACATCGAGCCCCTCACGAGGGAGCTGAGCGGATTCGAAAGCGCCAGATACGACTGGAAAAGGGCTTCCACCATGAAAAACGGACTCAAACCCTCTATGATTACCATAAATTAGATATTTATGTTCCTAAGTCAATTTAAATGTCAATAACCTAACGAAAAAACCAGTTTATTGTTGTATTCCGAGCAAAAGATGCTAAAAAAGCTTTGAATTTGCCTCTACAGAAACTCGGATTGCCAATAGACAATTAGAATAATTTTACTTATTGTACTTAAAGTTTGTTTTCAACCAGAGCTGGACGAATTCATAATCATAAGTTTTAGAATGAATACATGTACTGTCATACCCTGCATAGTCATATTCATAAATATGAATATGTTCACGCCCAACTCTGTTTTCAACTTTCAAGGGGATTACGCGTTTATACAGAGAATCCCTGAAAACTTTCAGGGTATTTCTTCAAAAACTAGCTTTATTTAAAAAAAAAAAAATTTAGGCTTCGATGTAAATTTCTTAAATGTAAATATTTTATTTTTATGTGTATAACATATCAGTATATGGATTTATAGTCGCTTTTGGTACTTAGCGAGACTTTAAGGCCAATTTGTGTAGCTATTTGTGATATTTTAATTTATTTATAAATATGAAAAACCGTTTTTCTTTTTGTACATAATGCACTCAAGGAATAAAATTAGAATATTAACAATTTATATTTATTATCACAAAATCATCTATTTTACATGATTTACATTATTTACAGTATAATAAATTAAAAAACGGGTTTTAAAGCTATTATTTTTGATTCTTCGAATGGCTATTGACAGTCTGATTCGTTGCCATCTGAAATGAAAGGTTAAAATTTTTTTATTTTTTAAAATGAGTTACTTGTTGTATGAGCAGCAAAGGACGCAACCGGAGATCACGAGAGCCTCGCTAATCCGACCGTTGGTATTTCTAAGAACCCTGTAATTCCATAAAATAGAGTCTTTTATCACACTTTTTGATATCGATAATCCCACTTCTGATATCGGATATCTCACTACTGATTTTGATTATTCCACTTCTGATATCGGTTATCCAACTTCTCACATTGCAAAATTACTGGAGGACCTAATAATATATGTATAAGAATTAAAGACCTTTTTAACATAATTTAGTGTCATGTATTTAACAAGAAACCAAAATTTATGATATTACAAGCCGAAACATATTTTGTGTATGAGGAAGAATTAAAACAGATGTTTTCATTCTTACATCCCCCTGCTTTGGAGACAATTATTTCGAAGGAATAATTGAATAAAAAAACTTCTTAACTTCTTTCTTCTGTCTTCAATAATTTTTCTTAAATAAATCATGACATATTTCTTCATTAAGTTTCATCAATTTTCCTTAGTTCTATTCCAATGTGTTGATAGGATGTCTTCAGTCTTGATCGTAGTATAATAAAATAATGATAATGATAATAATAATCCCTATCTCCAAGCAAATCTTCTTGTAAGATAGTATACTTCAGCCATATAAGACGATATAATAAAAATGACCATATTAGGCCCAATACAGTAATAATAATATCAATTAAGTAATGAATAATAATAATCTTGATCATACAGAAGAGTCATCCCTCACCAATGGATTTGTCTCGAAATCTTGAGCAGGGAATTTTCCTTGTTGAATTTTGATTTTGATTCTTGAATTTTGATTTTCATTCTTGAATTTTCAATTTCAATTTCAATTCGTGTTGTTTCCCGAGAATTTTTTTTTTTTTGTGATATTTTGTTCCGACTTACAATGAAAAGATCTTTAAATTTTGGTTTTATAAGAATTAAAGACCTTTTTAACATAATTTAGTGTCATTTATTTAACAAGAAACCAAAATTTATGATATTACAAGCCGAAACATATTTTGTGTATGAGGAAGAATTAAAACAGATATTTTCATTCTTACATACGTGTATGTACATCTTCTCATTACGGTATTTATTGTGACTAAAGTCGACTTTTTTCTATTTATCAAAGTCAAAACTTAGGATTATGCGAATACACATAAATATGAATACACCCTCATATTATGATCCCATTTTCGGCATATGTATAAGTTTTCACTCACCATCTTCAAAAAATAAAATTTCAATTTCAATAAAAATAAAAATTTAAATAAACAAAAATTGAGCGTAAATAAATTATTAATGGTTAAAATGAAAATTAAACGAAATTTCATGGACCACGTAAGAAACAAAAAAAAATTACCTATAAAAGAAAAGTTAAAAAAGATCTTAATTTAAAGTAATTTCGTAAAATGGCGTCCTATTTGAATATTGGGTGGGGCGGAGACGGAACGCTACCTCATCCCTAGATTTTTCCGGATTTGCAGACAGAGAAATCCCATTTTTACCGCATTTTTAAGATTTTTCCTCACTTTTTTACAGGTTGAAATTTTTTTAAATTTCTCAATTTGGTTATGGCTTGTTATTCAGCATAAAAAATTTAAATTATACCACAAAAATAATGGTTAAAATATAAATTAAACAAAATTTCACGGTCCAAGTAAGCGGCGTTGGTTTCTTTTGGATTAATAGCACTTTTTGTAGAATTTCGACTTTTTATTGGAACATGTTTCAAACGGAACTTCCTCTTCAGCATTTTTTACACATAAAAATGATTTCCTTTTTTATTATTAAAAAAATTTGTTTTCCAAGATTTTTGCTTATTTTGGACAGTCAGGACAGTTGTATACAAGTGGTCCCAACTAGTGTATACCAGCGATATTACGGCAAAGTGTTTAGTCCTAGAGAGAAAAGTTGAACCCCCCCCCCCCCTTCCCCGTTATTTTTGGACAAGGAATCGACTCCATTTAGTAGATTTTGGAATCCTATGTTTTATGCTTTTAATCGATCCTAGGTAAAATTTTAAGCTGCTTTTACTTAGGTCATTTATTTGATTGGAGCGAGTTAGAAACTAGTTAATAGTTAACAATCAGTTAGAAATTAATAGTTAGAAACTAGTTAGTAGTAACTATTTGTTAGAAATTAATAGTTAGAAACTAGTTAGTAGTTAACTATTATTAGAAATTAATAGTTAGAAACTAGTTAGTAGTTAACTATTTGTTAGAAATTAATAGTTAGAAACTAGTCAGTAGTTAACTATTAGTTACTTAAAAAATGCCGAATTTCAAAAAAGCCAAAAATGGTCCTCTTTTCTTGTATTACAACAACTTCTAAGAATGTTTAATAATATTAAAGTTATCATTAAAGTAGAACACCCAAAATCGGTTTTTTATATGTATAGTTTTTTCTATCTAAGAGCCAGCAGCAAAGAAAAAAGTTGCTTCCTCTATAGCCTAACCATGTTGCCTTCGCGGGTGTTTAGCAAAACATATCAATTAAAGAGTGAAATTTAAAATTTAAAAATTACGTCAACTAAAGGTATAAAAGAGGAAACAAAAAACTAAATTTTATAAAAATAAAACCAAAGATGAATTTTTGGATTTTGTTCTTCGTCGTTGTATTAAGTATCATGTCCGCCTTGGGTAGCGAAGGTGGGGAGCATAACGCCATGTGCTCGCCGTCTGGACACTTGGTAGGTATCTAACTTTTTATTTTTTTCTAACTACGAGTATCTTATTTTTAGTGTGAAGGCCATTATCATTGCTGCTCGCATCAATGCAATCATGGCCATTGTTATTAGAAAAATAGCTTCTTTGAGGTTAAATTAAATCTAATAAAAAAAATTTATATCTTTTTGTTTTGTTTTTAATCCCAGTTTTCCATAAATTCCAAAAAAACCAAATACATATGGTCAAAAGATGACTGTTTGAAAAGCCCAAAATATGACGTGGCAAATTAAAGAAAAACTGTAAATAACTTACATTTAGTCCAAAAGTGCCTGACTTTTCTCGCTATTTGAGGCTGAAACGATGATCGATCCTAAGCAAAATTTTAAGCTTCTTTTACTTAGGTCATTATTCGATTGGAGCAAGTTAGAAACTAGTTAATAGTTAACAATCAGTTAGAAATTAATAGTTATAAACTAGTTAGTAGTTAACTGTTAGAAATTAATAGTAAGAAAGTAGTTTGTAGTTAACTATTAGTTACTTAAAAAATGCCGAATTTCAAA
Source organism: Orius insidiosus (assembly GCA_014119065.1). Lineage (NCBI taxonomy): Eukaryota > Metazoa > Arthropoda > Insecta > Hemiptera > Anthocoridae > Orius > Orius insidiosus. The sequence continues at coordinate 35,872 of JACGAQ010000189.1, read as the reverse complement.
AAAGCCAAAAATGGTCCTCTTTTCTTGTATTACAACAACTTCTAAGAATTTAATAATATTAAAATTCTCATTAAATTAGAACAATCGAAAATCGGTTTTTTTATAGTTTTTTTCTATCTAAGAGCCAGCAGCAAAAAAAAAAGTTGCTTCCTCAAAAGCCAAACCATGTTGCCTTCGCGGGTGTTTAGCAAAACATATCAATTAAAGAGTGAAATTCAAAATTTAAAAAATTACGTCAACTAAAGGTATAAAAGAGGAAACAAAAAACTAAATTTTATAAAAATAAAAACCAAAGATGAATTTTTGGATTTTGTTCTTCGTCGTTGTTTTAACTATCATGTCCGCCTTGGGTAACGAAGGTGTGGAGCAAAGCGCCTTGGGCAGCGATGATGGGCAGCAAAACGCCTTGGGAAGCGATGGTGTGCAGCAAAGCGCCAGGTGCTCGCCGTCTGGACACTCGGTAGGTATCTAATTTTTTATTTTTTTGTAACTACTATCTTATTTTTAGTGTAACAACCATAATTGGTGTTGCTCGCATCAATGCAATCATGGCCGATGTTATTAGGAAAAATAACTTCTTTGAGGTTAAATTGGACAAATAAAAAAAAAATCTATATCGTTTTCTTTTGTTTTTAATCTCAGTTTTCCATAAATTCCCAAAAAACCGAATATGGTCGAAAGATGACTGTTTGAAAAGTCCAAAATATGACGTGGCAAATTAAAGAAAAACTGTAAATAACTAACTTTTAAGTCCAAAAGCGCCTGATTTTTCTCGCTATTTGAGGCTGAACGGTGAACGTAAAGTACCCGTCGCAAAATTCCGCCATATTCATCGCCGTCCGTAGTTCGCCCGTTTTGTTGTCCAGCGGGAAAGCCGAAATTAAGGAGACGTTTTTGTAGTTTTCCATCACTATTCACTTTGGCCGTGTGAAAAGGACTTTTTCTATTTTATAAACTGTCGGTTCGGCTTCTACGTCTTCATCGACCGCATTTACCGTATGAAGAAGAGTCCCATGAGCGACATTCGTCCGTACACCCGTGTCACATTATTCATAGCCAACTATTTATCGTCAATATCCTCGACTTTCACGACAACCTGAATTTCACTCAAATCCATTATATTAAAAGTCTTCCTCAAACTTTGAGGTTTCGTGCTATATTTAAAGCATTTTATTGTCAACTTGTGTTCTCCTTCCGCCTCCCTGTCAATTCTGCCAGCAACTTTCAATACAGCAGAATTATCATCTTTTCTATTCAATGTAAATAAACCATCTTCATTTCCATCTTAAAAAAAAAAATCTACCTAAAATTAGATTTCTTTTAAAAGAAGAAAAATAAACATACAAGTTATTGGGTAGGCTATTTTGGCATTTTCACCAACGTCAGGTTCTTCAGCTGTTATCCCACTACTGATATCGGTTATCCCACTACTGATTTTGATTATTCCACTTCTGATATCGGTTATCCAACTTCTGACATTGCAAAATTACTGGAGGAAAAATTATTAGGAAAATAGAATTAAAAGAACATCGATAATCCAGCTATAGATGTCCAAACCCCATAAATCCGTAAATTGGCATCCTTTTTCATATAACCTCGATAATCCGACTATCAGAGATTTGGGCAACCTTGTTAATCCGTAATATATTATGGCCCATGGGTCCCTTTATCTTGTAATGATTAGAACCTCAATAATCCGACTTTAAGATATCCAAACCCTCCCGTAGGTCTAAAATAACCTCGATAATCCGTCCTTTCGTGATTTAAAAAATAACCTGTTGATCATTAAGGTGTGGTCCATTATCTAGTAGAATGAAAGCTCGATAATCCAACTTTCAAATATATAAACCTCATTATTAAAACTTGGCGTCCTTTTTTCCCCCCTAACAACGAGAGTCTCGCTAATCCGACCGTTGGAATTTTTAAGAACCCTGTAATTCCATAAAATGGAGTCTTTTTATCACATTTTGATATCGATAATCCCACTTCTGATATCAATAATCCCACTTCTGATATAGGATATCTCACTACTGATTTTGATTATTCCACTTCTGATTATGGTTATCCAACTTCTGACATTGCAAAATTACTGGAGGACCTAATAATATTCAACTTCTCATTACGGTATTTATTGTGACTAAAGTCGACTTTTTTCTATTTATCAAAGTCAAAACTTATGATTATGCGAATACACAAAAATATGAATACACCCTCATATTAATATCCCATTTTCGAAAAATATAAGTTTTCACTCGCCATCTTCAAAAAATAAAATATTTATTTTAATAAAATATAAAAATTTAAATAAACAAAAATGGAGCGTAAAAAAAATTATTAATGGTTAAAATGAAAATTAAACGAAATTTCATGGACCACGTAAGAAAAAAGAAAATTACCTATAAAAGAAAACTTAAAAAAGATCTTAATTTAAAGTAAAAATAATCATGCAGTTTTGGACTTCTTTCCTAGTTCTTGCTTTTGTTGCCTTTTTCGTCGGGGGCGGAGTCAATGGTGAACCATTGGGTAATGGTGGGGTAAGGTTTATTTTAATATTTTGTTCATTGAAAATAATTATTTTTTAGTGCCACGGTCGTCCCCATTGCTACGAACAAGAGGCGACCGAATAGATTAAGAAAAATAATATGTGCAAATAAAGATTGAAAGAAATATAATAAACTTAAAAAAAAAAAATGTTTGAAATCAAAACTTCCTCCTTTTCGTCTAAAATTGACGTAACGACGGTTTTCTTAACATTAGAGATTTGGGCAACCTTGTTAATCCGTAATATATTAGGGGTCTTTTTATTTTGTAAAATGGTTGGAACCTCAATAATCCGACTTGCGAATTTCCTAATCCCATTAATCCGTTAAAAAACAAGGGGTCGTTTTTCCCGTTGATTGAATACCACCTCGATAATCCGACAATTTAAGATTTGGGCAACCCTTTTAATGCGTAATATGCGTTTAATAACGTTTAGGGAAGGGTCTTCCCGACCCCGGAGGGTCGATTCGAATATTGATCTTTACCGATGTCAACATTGTCTGTGGCTCCGGCCGGCCGGCCGTAGCATTTTTTTCCGGAGCACTTTACGGCCACAGTTTTCATTCGGATTATGAAGGTTCTACAAGATAAAGAGACCCCTAATACGGATTAACAGGGTTGCCCAAATCTCTAATGGTTAATTTACATCGATTATCGAGGTTAATTTGTACTGAGGGGAAAAAGGACGCCATTTTACGGATTTATGGGGTTTGGATATCTGGAAATCGAATTATTGATGTTCTTTCCCATTTTACAAGACAAAGAGAACCCAAAATATGTTGCGCATTAAAAGGGTTGCCCAAATTTCAAATTGTCGGATTACCGAGGTTATATTCAATCTACGGGAAAAACGTTCCTTGTGTATTTAACGGATTAATGGGATTAGGAAATTCGCAAGTCGGATTATTGAGGTTCCAACCATTTTGCAAAATAAAAAGACCCCTAATATTACGGATTAACAGGGTTGCCCAAATCTCTAATGTTCGGAAAACCGTCGTTACGTCAATTTTAGACGAAAAAGAGATCCTAAAAACCGGCGTCCCAGTTCCTTAAGGAGGAAGTTTTGATTTCAAACATTTTTTTTTTTTTTTTTTGTAAGTTTATTATATTTCTGTCAATCTTAATTTGCACATATTACTTTTCTTAATCATCGTAGTATTCGTTCGACTCATAGCAATGGGGAGGGTGGCACTAAAAAATAATATTATTTTCAATGAACAAAATATTAAAATAAACCTTACCCCACCCCAATCACCATTGACTCCGCCCCCGACGAAAAAGGCAACAAAAGCAAGAACTAGGAAAGAAGTCCAAAACTGCATGATTATTTTTTACTTTAAATTAAGATCTTTTTTGACTTTTCTTTTATAGGTAATTTTCTTTTTTCTTACGTGGTCCATGAAATTTCGTTTAATTTTGATTTTAACCATTAATAATTTTTTTTACGCTCCATTTTTGTTTATTTAAATTTTTATTTTTTTTTTTTTAATTAAAATTTTATGTTTTGAAGATAAATTTTGACTTTGATAAATAGAAAAAAGTCGACTTTAGTCACAAAATAACGATCCTCCTCCAGTAATTTTGCAATGTCAGAAGTTGGATTACCGATATCAGAAGTGGGATTATCGATATCAAAGTACTGGTTTGAAGAGCTTCCAACGAAAACTTCCTTAATTAAAGAGAAGTAATTATATAGGAGGAGGAAGTAAAACGGAGGGGACGTATAACGTAGGGGGAAGTATATGGGAGGGCATGTATAACGGAGTGGGATGTATATGAGACGGGAAGTATAACGGAGGGGGTAGTATAACGGAGTGGGAAGTATAACGGAGGGGAAGTATAACGGAGGGGAAGTATACAGAGGGGGAAGTATAAGTGAGTGGAAGTATATGGGAGGGGGAAGTTTAAGTGAGCGGTAGAATAACACATAAAATAAAATAAATAAAATAAAATTGTCCAAAAATTTTGTAAGTTTTTCTTAGAAAATTTTTCTCGGTTTTTTATTTTTCCGAAAAGTTTTCCGGGTTTTATAATAATAATTTTTTTTTTCGAAAAATCGTCAAACTTTTTTTTTTGTCAAAAATTTTTTAATTTCTTTTATCGATAAATTTCCGGGTTTTCCTTTTTTTCGAAAATTTCGAAATTCATAAATTCCCCTCGTTAGTTTCTTGTTCACCGGCTAAAAAAATTTGTGTGAAAATTTGGTGAAAATGGGATGAAAATTGTGGCCGTAAAGCGTTCCGGAAAACAATCGTACGGGCGGGACGGCACCACAGACAAAGTTGAGATCGGTAAAAATCATATTCGATTTGACCCACCAGGGTCTGGAAGACCGTTCCCAAAAACCCGACGTGGAGGGTATCACAATAACTTCTTTAAGGAAGTTTAAAGTTGCTTCCTCATAAGCCTAAGCAGGCGGCCTTCTCACCCGATTAAAATATATCAATTAAAGAGTGAAATTTTAAAAATCACTAAAGGTATAAAAGAGGAAACAAAAAACTAAATTTGATAAAAATAAAAACAAAGATGCATTTTTGGATTTTGTTCTTCAATTAGATATTATATGTGATTTTCCATATATGGATTTATATAGTCGCTTTTGGTACTTAGCGAGACTTTAAGGCCAATTTGTGTAGCTAGTGATATTTTAATTCACTTATAAATATGAAAAACTGTTTTTCTTTTTGTACATAATGCACTCAAGGAATAAAATTAGAATATTAACAATTTATATTTATTATCACAAAATCATCTATTGATTTACATTATTTACAGTATAATAAATTAAAAATGAGTTTTAAAGCTATTATTTTTGATTCGTAGAATGGCTATTGACAGTCTTATCGGATTCGTTGCCATCTGAAATGAAAGGTTAAAATTTTTTTTATTTTTAAAAATGAGTTACTTGTTGTATGAGCAGCAAAGGACGCAACCGGAGATCACGAGAGCCTCGCTAATCCGACCGTTGGTATTTCTAAGAACCCTGTAATTCCATAAAATGGAGTCTTTTTATCACACTTTTTGATATCGATAATCCCACTTCTGATATCGGATATCTCACTACTGATTTTGATTATTCCACTTCTGATATCAATTATCCAACTTCTGACATAGTAAAATTACTGGAGGACCTAATAATATACAACTCCTCATTACGGTATTTATTGTGACTAAAGTCGACTTTTTTCTATTATCAAAGTCAAAACTTATGATTATGCGAATACACATAAATATGAATACACCCTCATTATGATCCCATTTTCGGCATATAAGTTTTCACTCGCCATCTTCAAAAAATAAAATTTTAATTTCAATAAAAAAAATTTAAATAAACAAAAAATGGAGCGTAAAAAAAATTATTAATGGTTAAAATGAAAATTAAACGAAATTTCATGGACCACGTAAGAAAAAGAAAATTACCTATAAAAGAAAAGTTAAAAAAGATCTTAATTTAAAGTAAAAATAATCATGCAGTTTTGGACTTCTTTCCTAGTTCTTGCTTTGTTGCCTTTTTCGTCGGGGGCGGAGTCAATGGTGAACCATTGGGTAATGGTGGGGTAAGGTTTATTTTAATATTTTGTTCATTGAAAATAATATTATTTTTTAGTGCCACGGTCGTCCCCATTGCTACGAACAAGAGGCGACCGAATAGATTAAGAAAAATAATATGTGCAAATAAAGATTGAAAGAAATAATAAACTTAAAAAAAAAAAAAAATGTTTGAAATCAAAACTTCCTCTTTTCGTCTAAAATTGACGTAACGACGGTTTTCTTAACATTAGAGATTTGGGCAACCTTGTTAATCCGTAATATATTAGGGTCTTTTATTTTGTAAATGGTTGGAACCTCAATAATCCGACTTGCGAATTTCCTACTCCCATTAATACGTTAAATAAACAAGGGGTCGTTTTTCCCGTAGATTGAATACAACCTCGATAATCCGACAATTTGAGATTTGGGCAACCCTTTTAATGCGCAATATTGGGGTCTCTTTATCTTGTAAAATGGTAAACCTCAATAATTCAATTATTTATTATCACAAAATCATTTTACATGATTTACATTATTTACAGTATAATAAATTAAAAAATGAGTTTTAAAGCTATTATTTTTGATTCGTCGAATGGCTATTGACAGTCTTATCTGATTCGTTGCCATCTGAAATTAAAGGTTTAAATTTTTTTTATTTTAAAAATGAGTTACTTGTTGTATGAGCAGCAAAGGACGCAACCGGAGATCATGGATGCGATTCCGATAAAGGAGGCGATGCCAAGGAGGCAGAGTTGGACCCAAGTGATTTTCGCTGTCGCTAAATTAGGAGCGCATCTTTGGACACCTTGGACGTTATATTTTCTGTATATTTCCGCCATTTCCGGATTGTTTTCGGCCATAAGTTTTTCCATTTCTTTGATGTCAAACGTTTTTGAGCCGACAAGTTGAAAACATGAGCTGAAATGATAATAGACAATTGTGTCATTATTTTTTGGCTTTTACCTCGTGGAGCTGAAATCTAAGCTTCCATCGAGTTTGGAGAGGAATAAAGTGTCGTAAATGTTAAGCGATGCTTGAGATCCTAATGCAATTTCTATTTCCTTCTTAAATTCTGGCAAGTTCGCTTTTACTTCTGAAGGAGGAAGTGAAAAAACGAATTTCATTAAACCTCGATCTCAGACTGCATAAATCTAAAATACAATAAAATTATTTTAATAATAATAAGTCTTTATTCCGTTTTAGCCCATAGTACCAAGAAGGTACCATTAAGGATGATTCACACTAGACCGTGCCGGGTCAGGGGCGAGACTCGGACGGGGCCCGGACGGGACACGGTGAAGAATCATGGGCATCTTCAATGAAGTTGTGCATACTGCACCGAGCCGAGCACGTGACGTGATCGTGACCCGGGCGTGCCACGTCCGTCGCCCCGTCCGAAAAAGGAGAAAGACATTGTTTCCCGGACCCGCCCCGGTTCAGTTTTGGAAAATGGATGACGAAGTTTTGATAGAATGTGAGCGAGAGCATAGTTGCCTCTAAATAACCAAAGAATTTAGTTTCATCATCCAACAATTCTCTATATAGCGTGGCGAATTCTCCCTCCAGCTTCCGCTATCTCCAAGTTGGATGCACGTTCCGTCTTCTTGATCTGCTGTAGAGCACCTAAATTATCCATTTCTTCATCATCAAGGGCTACCGCAATCATAAGTTCTTCTTCGGAAAAGTTCATTTTGACAAAAAAACAGATGGTTTCTCGGCCTCGGCCCGGACGGAACTGTTTGTAGTATGCATGGAGGCTCGGACACGTCCCGGTCACCGCTCGGTTGCTATGACCCGGAGGAGCCCGGGCACGGCCCCGGCACGGTCTAGTGTGAATCATCCTTTAATGGGCCAATTTTACATCATAATATATGATGTAAAATTATTAATATACATAATATTCATTTAGTCATTGGCTGATGACAACATAAATTTTACTTTAATTGCTGTAAAATTCTTTAACAACTATAAATTTGAATTTTTATAGTTGATAAAGAATTTTCTAGTTATCTAAAGCATACATAAATAAAATGAAACTGGAAATTTAAACATTTAAGAAAAATGAAGTTTTGGACGTTTTCGGTGGCTTTTGCCTTATTGCCTTTTCCCTCGGAGGTGGAGTAAATGGTGAACCAGTAAGTTTAGTAATATCATTAAACTTTATTACAAAAATCCGTTATCATTTTCAGTGCCTTCAGAGTGAATGCCCAGAACCGTGGTAAGACAGGCTAGATGAGAGCAAAATAATAAAAATGCATGAATGAATATAAACTATGTAGCTTCATGTATCAGAAATAAATGGAGATAAATAAAACTAAGCATTTTATTATCTTTTACTTCTTATGAATCATTTAAATATGTAAATAATAGCTATCAAAAACACTCCGTGTAACCCAGCCTTGCAAAAGCCTTTACAGCGGCCAGAAGAAATAAGATATCAACTTCCCCGCCCTCCGATGTAGGTACACTGTAAAGAAAGAGGAAAGATTTTTGCTTGGCGGGGCGGAACGCAACCACATCCCTAGATTTTTCCGGATTTTCAGACAGATAAATCCCATTTTTGCTGCATTTTCAAGATTTTTCCTCACTTTTTTGACAAAGAAAACCCGTTTTTACAGGTTGAAATTTTTTAAATTTCTCAATTTGGTTATGGCTTGTTACTCACTATAAAAATTAAAATTATACCAGAAAACAAATGGTTAAAATTTAAACAAAATTTTACAGTCCACGTAAGCGACATTGGTTTTTTATGGATTAATAGCACTTTTTGGAGAATTTTGACTTTTTACTGGAACATGTTTCAACCTCTTCAGCATTTTTACAAAAAATGATTTCCCTTTTTTTTTATTATTAAAAAATTCCCCCTCCCCCACACATTTTGCTTATTTTTGGCAGTCCAGGACAGTTGTATACAAGGTGTCCCAACTAGTGTGGACCAGCGACTTTACCAAAGCGTATAGCCCTAGAGAGAAAAGTTGAACCTCCCCTTATTTTTGGACAAGGAATCGACTCCATTTGGTAGATTTTGGATATGGTATACCTGTACGGGGTGGCTCAGAGAGGTGCTAATATCGTTATTAAATTGGAATCCTATGTTCTATGCTTTTAATCGATCCTATGCAAAAGTTTACCTAAGCTACTTTTACTTAGGTCATTTATTCGATTGGAGCAAGTTAGAAACTAGTTATTAGTTAACTATTTGTTAGAAATTAATAGTTAGAAACTAGTTAGTCGTTAACTATTAGTTACTTAAGAAATTAAGAATTCAAAAAATGCCAAAAATGCTCCTCTTTTTTTGTATTACATACAACAACTTCTAAGAATGATTAGTAATGTTAAAGTTATCTTTAATTTAGAACACCCAAAATCGAATTTTTATAGTTTTTTCTATCTAAGAGCCAGCAGCAAAGAAAGTACTGGTTTGAAGAGCTTCCAACGAAAACTTCCTTAATGAGAAGTAACAATATAGGAGGGGGAAGTATATAGGAGGGTAGTATAACGGAGGGGACTTAAAACGGTGGGGGAAGTATATGGTAGGGGATGTATAACAGAGGGGGAGGTATAGGGAACGAAAGTATAACGAAGGGAGGGAAAGTATAAAGAAGGGAAAGATAAGGGAGGGGGAATTTTTTTTACGAAAAATTTTCCGGGTTTATTTATTTATTTTTTTTCGAAAAATTTTTTAAGTTTTTTTTTCGAAAAATTTTCAGGGTTTTACTTTATTTATTTATTTTTTATTTTTTGAAAAATTTACTAAGTACCTTTTTTGGGAAAATTTTTCTAAGTGTCAAGGTAGAAATAATTGGCTCTTAAGCCTAGGGATGTGCGTCTCTTAATGGGTAGAAGTATGAAATTTCTCCCTACTAAAAAAAAATAATAATAAAATGGCAATTTTTTTGCACCAAAATTCTTAAAAAATATAAGGAGTAATTGGTGAAAATCGGATGAAACTGTGGCCGTAAAGTGTTCCGGAAAAAAATGCTACGGAAATGCACCACAGACAAAGTTGAGATCGGTAAAAATCAATATTCGAATTGACCCTCCGGGGTCTGGAAGACCCTTCCCAAAAACCCGACGTGGAGGGTATCACAATAACTTCTTTAAGGAAGTTAAAAGTTGCTTCCTCAAAAGCCTAAGCAGGCGGCCTTCGCACCCGACTAGCAAAACGACAGCCAGCAGCAAAGAAAAAAGTTGCTTCCTCTATAGCCTAACCATGGCCTTCGCGGGTGTTTAGCAAAACATATCAATTGAAGAGTGAAATTTAAATTTAAAAAATTCCGTCAACTAATGGTATAAAAGAAGAAACAAAAAACTAAATTTTATAAAAATAAAACCAAAGATGCATTTTTGGATTTTGTTCTTCGTCGTTGTTCTAACTATCATGTCCGCCTTGAGAGGCGCAGAGTCGCAGAATTGCATCCCGTCTGGATACACGGTAGGTTCCTAATTTTTTTATTTTTTTAACCACTAATATCTTATTTTAGTGTAACAACCATTACTGGTGCTGCTCGCAAAATTGCAATTATGGCGTATGTGTTTGAAAAATAACTTTGAGGTTAAATTGAAGGAATAAAAAAAAATCTATATCTTTTTGTTTTGTTTTTAATCCCAGTTTTCCAAAAATTCCCAAAAAAAATTAAAATAAAACATGGTCAGTTGCGAACAACTACTACATACCTCTTCTAAATTTAATTTAAATTTGAAGGTTTAAATTTAATTTAAATTTGAAGGATAAATTTATCCACCAAAAAAAAAATTTCCATTAGATGTACCTCTTCTAAGGTGATCAGGGGAACATTTGGAAATAACCTAAGGGTGTCCGGAAACATATGGCATACGTCTGTGTACCCCCCCCCCCCATTTAAATCAAAGAATTTGATGGTGTAGTATAAAATGCGTTTGGATATACAGGGTGTCCCAGACAGAACCTAACTTCGTTATTTCAAATGAGAACCCTCATTTTTTATTTCAGATTCGTAATCTACGCAAAATTTCAAGTAGATTTGACTATTTTTATTACCATTTCGACAACTTTAAAAAATGTCAAATTTTAGCGTTTTTTTGCGCTAAAATCCGTTAAAATCGGCCTAAGAGACTTATTAATTCCACTTATTTTTTTCCCGAAGAACCTAACTGTCTCAAATTTGAGCATCTTCGCATTCTGCATCACGAGATTTCGTCGCTAATGGCCTTTTTTCAAGTTAGAACCCAAATTTTTAGTTCAGAAATGAAAATTAGCACTTGTTGAAAGGAATTTTTCTTTCGGACCACAAATTTTGAAAGAGCTACAGCGTCTTTTGTGTTTATGCATCAAAAATTAAAATTCCGTCAACAAATCGCAAGATGCTCAAATTTGAGACAGTTGGATTCTTCGGGAAAAAATAAGTGGAATTAAAAAAAAACGAGTCTCCTAGGTCAATTTTAACGGATTTTAGCGCAAAAAAGGCTAAATTTTGACATTTTTTAAAAGTTGTCCAAAATCGTCATATGAGTACTCAAATGTACTTGAAATTTTGCGTAGATTACGAATCTGAAATAAAAAATAGGGGTTCTCATTTGAAATAACGAAGTTAGGTTGTGTCTGGGACACCCTGTATCCAGGCGGATTTTAAACTACACCATCAAATTCTTTGATTTAAATTAAGGGGGGTTTACATTTAACTTTTTTTCGTAAAACCACTTTTTAACGCTCTCCCAGACGCTTGCCATGTGTTTCCGGACACCCTGTATAATCAATGATCAGTGATCACCAAATGTCGAGAAGAAAAACAAAATTTAATAAAAAAAATTCATAAAGAAAGTGTTATGTCAAAGAAAACAACAGTTTTTTAGCTGAAATGTATGACAGGTGATGATTTATTTACGATTGTTTCAAATGTAAGCAAACCAAAACGTAAACAAATGATAATGATTGGGTGGAGCCGCCAGCCAATAGAAACGCATAATCACCGTCGTTTTCACCCCGATCTAGCAGTTGTTTCGAGTACCACAAACTCGACGGTGCCGCTTTACAGCGGCTGTTTTGTCGTAGTGGAAACAATTTTTTCCTTCCACGGCCATTCTAGTCTTGATTATAATTTAACACCTTACTAATCAGTAATCACTAATTAGTGTCATACCTAAATAATTATTGAGGTTATTTCCAAATGTTCCCCTGATCCCCTTAGAAAAGGTAGTCGTTGTTCGCATCTGGCCATGTTTGTTTGTTTTTTTGGGAATTTGTGGAAAACTGGGATTAAAAACAAAACAAAAAGTTATAGATTTTTTTTATTCGTTCAATTTAACCTAACAGTTATTTTTCAAGCACATTTGCCATAAATGCATACCGAGCAGCACCAGTTAGCTTTGCTACACTAAAAACATTTGCCATAAATGCATACCGAGCAGCACCAGATAGTTTTGCTACACTAAAAATAAGATACTAGTGGTTATAAAAATAAAAAATTAGATACCTACCGAGTTTCCAGCCGGGATGCATTTCGACTCTGCGCTTCCCAAGGCGGACATGATAGTTAAAACAACGACGAAGAACAAAATCCAAAAATGCATCTTTGTTTTTATTTGTATAAAATTTAGTTTTTGTTTCCTCTTTTATAACTTTAGTTGACGTAATTTTTTTTAAATTTCACTCTTTAATTGATATGTTTTGCTAATCGGGTGAGAAGGCCGCTTAGTCTTTTGAGGAAGCAACTTTTTTCTTTGCTGCTGGCTCTTTGATAGAAAAAACTATAAAAGTACTTGTTTGAAGAGCTTCCAAAAACTTCCTTAAAGAGAAGTAACTATATAGGAGGGGGAAGTATATAGGAAGTATAAACTACACCATCAAATTCTTTGATTTAAATTAGGGGGGTTTACTTTTAACTTTTTATTCATAAAACCACTTTTTAATGCTCTTCCATACGTATGCCACGTATTTCCGGACACCCTGTATATAAAAAAACTCCATTTTTAGGATGTGCGAATCCCAACGCACACAATATTGAACACCCAAAATCAATTTTTTTTAATATAAATTTTTCGATCTAAGAACAAGTATGAAAAAAAGAGCCAGCAGCAATGAAAAATTTGCTTCGCAAGTTCCTCAAAATCCCAACCAGACGGCCTTCGCACCCGATTTGCAAAACGTATCGTATTAAAGAGTGAAATTTAAAATTTAAAAAATTACGTCAACTAAAGTATTAAAGAGTGAAATGTAAAATTTAAAAAATTACGTCAACTAAAATTATTAAAGAGGAAACAAAAAACATAAGTTTTATAATACAAAAAACAAAAACAAATATGCATTTTTGGATTTTGTTCTTGTCGTTGTTCTAACAATCATGTCCGTCTTGGGAATCACGGAGTTAAGAAGATGCTACAGGCCAGGAGAATGGGTAGGTACCTAATTTTTATTCTTTTTAACCACTATCTTATTTTAGTGTATAAAAAAAAATGGTGCTGCTCAGAACAATGCAACAATGAAGGCAAATGTATTTAGGAATAATAACTTTTAGGTTAAATTGAACAAATAAAAAAATCTACATCTTTTTGTTTTATTTTTAATCCCAGCTTCCAAAAATTCCCAAAAATCCAAATATGGTCAAAAGATGACTGTTTGAAAAGCTCAAAATATGATGTGGCAAATTAAAGAATTTTAAAATATTCTTAGAAAAACTGTTTATAACTAACTTTTAAGTCCAAAAGCCCCTGATTTTTCTCGCTATTTGAGGCGAAAACGGTGATCGTAAAGTACCCGTCGCAAAACTCCGCCATATTCATCGCCGTCCGTATATCGCCCGTTTTATTGTCAAGCGAGAGAGCCGAAATTAAGGAGACGATTTTGTAGTTTTCCATGGCCTTTCCATTTGGCGGTGTGAAAAGGACTTTTTCTATTTTATAAACTGTCGGTTCGGCTTCTACGTCTTCATCGACCGCTTTTACCGTATGAAGAAGAGTCCCAAGAGCGACATTCGTCCGTAGGCGTCACATTATTCTTAGCAAACTTTTTATCGTCAATATCCTCGACTTTCACGACAACCTGAATTAACTCAAATCCATTCTATTATAAGTCTTCCTCAAACTTTGAGGTTTCGTGCTATATTTAAAGCATTTTATTGTCAACTCCTTCAGCCTCCCTGTCTAAAAATATAAAATGTTTAGCAAAACATATCAATTAAAGAGTGAAATTTAAAATTTAAAAAATTACGTCAACTAAAGGTATAAAAGAGGAAACAAAAACTAAAGTTTATAAAATAAAAACCAAAGATGAATTTTTGGATTTTGTTCTTCGTCGTTGTTTTAACTATCATGTCCGCCTTGGGTAACGAAGGTGGGAGCAAAGCGCCTTGGGAAGCGATGGTGGGCAGCAAAACGCCTTGGGAAGCGATGGTGTGCAGCAAAGCGCCAGGTGCTCGCCGTCTGGACACTCGGTAGGTATCTAATTTTTTATTTTTTTCTAACTACTATCTTATTTTTAGTGTAACAACCATAATTGGTGTTGCTCGCAAAATTGCAATCATGGCCGATGTTATTAGGAAAAATAACTTCTTTGAGGTTAAATTGGACAAATAAAAAAAAATCTATATCGTTTGTTTTGTTTTTAATCTCAGTTTTCCATAAATTCCCAAAAAACCGAATATGGTCGAAAGATGACTGTTTGAAAAGTCCAAAATATGACGTGGCAAATTAAAGAAAAACTGTAAATAACTTACATTTAGTCCAAAAGTGCCTGACTTTTCTCGCTACTTGAGGCTGAAACGGTGATCGTAAATAACCCGTCGCAAAATTCCGCCATATTCATCGCCGTCCGTATTTCGCCCGTTTTGTTGTCATGCGAGAAAGCCGAAATTAAGGAGACGTTTTTGTAGTTTTCCATCGCCTTTCCATTTGGCGGTGTGAAAAGGACTTTTTCTATTTTATAAACTGTCGGTTCGGCTTCTACGTCTTCATCGACCGCATTTACCGTATGAAGAAGAGTCCCATGAGCGACATTCGTCCATACCCAGCGTCACATTATTCTTAGCAAACTTTGGCTCGTTATCGTCAATATCCTCGACTTTCACGACAACCTGAATTAACTCAAATCCATTCTATTATAAGTCTTCCTCAAACTTTGAGGTTTCGTGCTATATTTAAAGCATTTTATTGTCAACTTGTGCTCTCCTTCAGCCTCCCTGTCTATTCTGCCAGCAACTTTCAATACAGCAGAATTATCATCTTTTCTATTCAATGTAAATAAACCATCTTCATTTCCATCTAAAAAAAAATTGGATTTCTTTTAAGAGAAAAAATAAACATACAACTTATTAGGTAGGCTATTTTGGCATTTTCACCAACTTCATCATCTTCAGCTTTGATTTTTCCGACTTCGGTACCTTCCGGTTATTCTTCCTTCAAGTAAAACTTAACGGGCTCTTCATCCTTTCAAAAATAAGAAATTAAAATTCTACTTCATAATAAATTTTTTTTTTACTTACAATGGACCATTTAAAAATGGGCTTGTTATCATCAATGTCAGTGACGCTTATTTTAAGTTGTCTTGTAGCATGCTGAGGAACAATACCGGAGTCTTGAGCGACCAAAATAATTGTGTAATCGCTCTTTTTTTCTCTGTCTAAAAGCTCTTTGGTTGTTATAAGCCCAGTAACAGCATCAATGCTGAATGCCAGCGAATCTGATTCGTCGGGCAAAAAGCTAAACCTCTGATTAAGGCATTTACTGTAACTGAAGTTACTACTGATTTTGATTATTTCACTTCTGATATTGGTTATCCAACATCTGACATTGCAAAATTACTGGAGGACCTAATATGCAACTTCACATTACAGTATTTATTGTGACTAAAGTCGACTTTTTTCTATTTATCAAAGTCAAAACTTATGATTATGAATATGAATACAAATAAATATGAATACACCCAACTCCGGCTCAGATTTCACTCATTTTATGATCCCATTTTCTGCATATAAATTTTCATTCCCAATCTTAAAAAATAAAATTTAAATTTAAATAAAAAATAAAAATTTAAATAAACCAAAAAATGGAGCGAAAAACAAATTATTCATGGTTAAAATGAAAATTAAACGAAATTTCATAGAAGAAGAAAAAAGTAAAAGAAAAGGTTTAAAAAATCTTGATATAAATAAAAAATAATTATGCAGTTTTGGACTTGTTTCCTAGTTCTTGCTTTTGTTGCCTTTGTCGTCGGATGCGGTCCACAAGAGAAACCCGAAGGGGTAAGGTTTATTTTAATATTTTGTTCATTAAAATAATTATTTTTTAGTGTAAACCTTCCTTGCCGTGGCCTTGCGGCAACTAAGCAAAATAATATGTACCTACCAATAAAAATTGAGAAAAATATAATTAACTTACATAGAATGTTTGAAATCGAAACTTCCTCCTTCAGGAACTGGGACGCCGGTTTAATGAATCGCTTTTATGTCTAAAATTTTGTATTCGATTTCAGCGTTTTGATCATGATCTATCGCTTTAACTGTAACGACAGTTTTTCCTTTTTCGGTCTTTTCAGAAATATGACGGACGTAGTTTGAATGTGGGAGGAAATATGGAGATTTGTTGTTTATATCCTGTATGTTGACAGTGACTGTCGTTTGAGCGGTTTCGCGAATCGGTGAACCGCTGTCGACAGCCAAAACCGTTATGGCGTATCTCATCGTCTTTGTTACATCCGGATCTAATATAGCAGCTGGTGAAACTGTTATAACTCCAGACGTTTGGTTTATTTGGAAATTGTCGCCACCGTTGGACAATTTGTAGCGAACCGACGAATCTGGACCGTCTGGATCGGTCGCTCTGACTTTGACCAAAACATCGCCTTCTTTCGCTGTTTCTGCAAGAGTCACATTATAAGGGACATCGCGAAAAACTGGCCTTTGATTCACAGGGACTCCAACGCGTACAAAAACAGGAACATCAGCATGAAATTGAGGATAACCTTTAAATAAATTGTAATAAAATTAAGTTTTGAAAAAATTAATTTACCATCATCAAAAGCACGGATCATAAGTTCATATTGTCCTCTTGAAGTATGACTTGAGCTTACAGGACTTAAAATCGTTATTTCTCCACTGTTTTCATTTAAAGATAAAATATCTGAGTTGCTTGTTAAAATTTATAGGTTATTTTGCTTTCTCCATCTTTGTCAGCATCAAGAGCCTGACGAATAGTTGGGGTTGAAAACTTGTGGCTCCTTTAAATAAATTGGAATAAAATTAAGTTATGAAAAAAAAATTTATATTGTATCTATAAAAAAAAAGAAGAAAAAAAAATTATCCGTAAAACTTGGCGTCCTATTTTCCCCACCTAACAACGAGAGTCTCGCTAATCCGACCGTTGGAATTTTTAAGAACCCTGTAATTCCATAAAATGGAGTCTTTTTATCACATTTTTGATATCGATAATCCCACTTCTGATATAGGATATCTCACTACTGATTTTGATTATTCCATTTCTGATTATGGTTTTCCAACTTCTGACATTGCAAAATTACTGGAGGACCTAATAATATTCAACTTCTCATTACGGTATTATTGTGACTAAAGTCGACTTTTTTCTATTTATCAAAGTCAAAACTTATGATTATGCGAATACACATAAATATGAATACACCCTCATATTATGATCCCATTTTCGGCATATAAGTTTTCACTCGCCATCTTCAAAAAATAAAAATTTAATTTTAATAAAAAATAAAATTTAATTAAACAAAAAATGGAGCGTAAAAAAATTATTAATGGTTAAAATGAAAATTAAACGAAACATGGACCACGTAAGAAAAAAAAATTACCTATAAAAGGAAAGTTAAAAAAGATCTTATTTAAAGTAAAAATAATCATGCAGTTTTGGACTTCTTTCCTAGTTCTTGCTTTTGTTGC
Organism: Orius insidiosus; assembly: GCA_014119065.1. Lineage (NCBI taxonomy): Eukaryota > Metazoa > Arthropoda > Insecta > Hemiptera > Anthocoridae > Orius > Orius insidiosus. The sequence goes on along the minus strand of JACGAQ010000189.1, from coordinate 17,927 downwards.
CTTTTTCGTCGGGGGCGGAGTCAATGGTGAACCCAATGGTGGGGTAAGGTTTATTCTAATATTTTGTTCATTGAAAATAATATTATTTTTTAGTGCCACCCTCCTTGCGACAAACCATTCAGATAAATAGATGAAGAAAAATAATATGTGCAAATAAAGATTGAAAAAAATATAATAAACTTACAAAAAAAAATGTTTGAAATCAAAACTTCCTCCTTTTCGTCTAAAATTGACGTAACGACGGTTTTCCGAACATTAGAGCATCTTTTGACGGAATACAACAATAAACTGGTTTTTTCGTTAGGTTCTTGACATTTAAATTGACTTAGGAACATAAATATCTAATTTATGGTAATCATAGAGGGTTTGAGTCCGTTTTCATGGTGGAAGCCCTTTTCCAGTCGTATCTGGCGCTTTCGAATCCGCTCAGCTCCCTCGTGAGGGGCTGGTTGTGCTGCGAACTCTGCTTGATGCACGGAAGGGGGCTGGTAACCAACTGGGCCAAATATTTTCATCAACGACCCAAATATATCTAACTGGGCCAACGACTTGACATCCATCATGCCCAACTCGGCCAACCACTCGAAAGCCATAGTTACTAATTCGGCCAAAAACTGGTGCCCAAGTCTGCCAAAATTAATCACGTCGTCACAAAATTAGAGAAAAGTAGATGAATAGAAAGTAGACACTCTTTTAATAAAATCAAGGGTCGAAATTTTCCCTAAACGATGGTTGTCTAAGCATGAATTTATAAATTTAGTTTTAGCCTAATCATTTTTATTTAAAATTCGTTGTTCATCGGCGCTATTTATGTTTATGTAAACCTCTTTTTGATAGCTAAGTAGCACCTCAGTAAAAATATATACAGATGGATGAGGTGAACTAAAATTTTCTGCGAAGTGCCGGTGGAAGGCTTCACAAGCATTCACAAGCTTGATATACCTACGTTAAAAATTCCGCTATTCTATCTGTGTGTCTCTCTGTTGGTCTTTGACTCTCTACCTGTTCAAAACATTTTGTCACTTCATTTGGGTGTAAAAAAGTAAACCCGAAGAACAACTTCAGCCACTTTCCTACTGTTGTATTTTTATATTCGACTGTCAACCCGAACCTCTGAATTGCACGGCACCAAGCTTGAGTAAAATGAAACCTGCATCCCACTATAGTAATCAAGTGTGTATTGGCCCAGTTGGATACAATTATTTTAGTGTTCATTGGCCCAGTTAGATACTTATGATTTTGATACAATGGCCCAGTTAAATATGTCCATCGGCGACAATTTTTCTCAGGTAGAAAGGATTGGCCCAGTTGCAAAACTCCCCGGAAGGGCCCTTAGCCGCACTTGAAACTCTCGTTTGAATTTTTCCTACAATTCTTTACTTAAAAAATCTTAATTTTTAAAATAAACTTACATTGTAAATAGCGTAAATGAAAGGGTTGCAGCAACTGTTGCTCATGGCAAGCCAATCAAAACCGAAGAAAAATATGTTTGTAAAACGATACCTGAAAAATTTAATTTTCATTATTACTAAGAGTTATTTATGGAAGATTTCATCTTACTCGTTTATGTCGTGAAAATCTGATGATCTGAGATCCTGAAAATCAATTTTTGATCATTTATTTTTTTAAATTTTTTTGAAAAAGATACAGTCAACAGAATAATGATGTAATGGGTGGGGGGGGGGGGTATTTTGGACTAATGGAATATGGATACCTGGCGGTCGGATTATCGGGGTTCTCTTCGTCTAACGTGAAAAAAAGGAAGGATTAACAGCGTCATTGAATCACTAATTGTCGGATTATCGAGGTTTTGTTTGTTGTACATGGAAAAAAAAAATTCAAAAAGGACGCCATTTTACGAAATTACAGGTTCATTGAAACACGGTCGGATTAACAAGGTATTATTGGGCGGGGAAAAAAAGGATGCCAATTTTTACGGATTAGTGGGGCTTAGATATTTGACTGTCGATTATCGAGCATTTATTCTACGAGATATAGAGACCACACCGGATCAACAGGTTGTTTTTTTAGATCAGGAAAGGTCGAATTATGGAGGTTATTTTCGTACTACGTGAAAAAAGGACGACATTTTACGGATTAATGGGGTTTGGAGTCTTGAAGTCGGATTATGAAGGTTCTACAAGATAAAGAGACCCCTAATACGGATTAACAGGGTTGCCCAAATCTCTAATGGTTAATTTAGATCGATTATCGAGGTTAATTTGTTCTGCGAGGTTAATTTTACGGATTTATGGGGTTTGGATATCTGGAAATCGAATTATTGAGGTTCTTATCATTTTACAAGATAAAGAGACCCCAAATATATTGCGCATTAAAAGGGTTGCCCAAATCTCAAATTGTCGGATTATCGAGGTTGTATTCAATCTACGGGAAAAAACGACCCCTTGTTTATTTAACGGATTAATGGGTTTAGGAAATTCGCAAGTCGGATTATTGAGGTACCAACCATTTTACAAAATAAAAAGACCCCTAATATATTACGGATTAACAAGGTTGCCCAAATCTCTAATGTTAAGAAAACCGTCGTTACGTCAATTTTAGACGAAAAAGAGGAAGTTTTGATTTCAAACATTTTTTTTTTTTTAAGTTTATTATATTTCTTTCAATCTTTATTTGCACATATTATTTTTCTTAATCTATTCGGTCGTCTCTGGTTCGTTGCAATGACGACCGCGGCACTAAAAAGTAATATTATTTTCAATGAACAAAATATTAAAATAAACCTTACCCCACCATTGGGTTCACCATTGACTCCGCCCCCGACGAAAAAGGCAACAAAAGCAAGAACTAGGAAAGAAGTCCAAAACTGCATGATTATTTTTTACTTTAAATTAAGATCTTTTTTAACTTTTCTTTTATAGGTAATTTTCTTTTTTCTTACGTGGTCCATGAAATTTCGTTTAATTTTCATTTTAACCATTAATAATTTTTTTACGCTCCATTTTTTGTTTATTTAAATTTTTATTTTTTATTTTTTATTAAAATTAAAATTTTATTTTTGAAGATGGCGAGTGAAAACTTGTATGCCGAAAATGGGATCATAATATGAGGGTGTATTCATATTTATGTGTATTCGCATAATCATAAGTTTTGACTTTGATAAATAGAAAAAAGTCGACTTTAGTCACAATAAATACCGCAAATGAGAAGTTATATTATTAGGTCCTCCAGTAATTTTACTATGTCAGAAGTTGGATAACCGATATCAATTTGTGTAGCTATTTGTGATATTTTAATTTATTTATAAATATAAAAAAACCGTTTTTCTTTTTGTACATAATGCACTCAAGGAATAAAATTAGAATATTAACAATTTATATTTATTATCACAAAATCATCTATTTTACATGATTTACATTATTTACAGTATAATAAATTAAAAAATGAGTTTTAAAGCTATTATTTTTGATTCGTCGAATGGCTATTGACAGTCTTATCTGATTCGTTGCCATCTGAAATGAAAGGTTAAAATTTTTTTTATTTTTTAAAATGAGTTACTTGTTGTATGAGCAGCAAAGGACGCAACCGGAGATCATGGATGCGATTCCGATAAAGGAGGCGATGCCAAGGAGGCAGAGTTGGACCCAAGTGATTTTCGCTGTCGCTAAATTAGGAGCGCATCTTTGGACACCTTGGACGTTATATTTTCTGTATATTTCTGCCATTTCCGGATTGTTTTCGGCCATAAGTTTTTCCATTTCTTTGATGTCAAACGTTTTTGTGCCGACAAGTTGAAAACATGAGCTGAAATGATAAATAGACAATTGTGTAAATATTTTTTGGCTTTTACCTTGTGGAGCTGAAATCTAAGCTTCCATCGAGTTTGGAGAGGAATAAAGTGTCGTAAATGTTAAGCGATGCTTGAGATCCTAAAGCATTTTCTATTTCCTTCTTAAATTCTGGCAAGTTCGCTTTTACTTCTGAAGGTGGAAGTGAAAAAACGAATTTCATTAAACCTCGATCTCTGACTGCATAAATCTAAAAATAAAATAAATATTATTCATTTAGTCATTGGCTGATGACAACAACAATTTTCCTTTAATTGCTGTAATAAAATTTTATTAACAACAATAAAATTTGAATTTTTATAATTATAATTAAAGTTTTCTGGTTATCTAAAGCAAACAAATAAATCAGGCCACGTGGAAACAGGAAATTTAAACATTTAAGAAAAATGAAGTTTTGGACATTTTGCGTGACTTTTGCCTTTATTGCCTTTTCCCTTAAATGGTGAACCAGTAAGTTTAATAATATCATTAAAACTTTATTAAATAAATCCGATATTTTATTTTCAGTGCTTTCATGGTGAATGCCCAGAACACGGTAAGACAGGCTAGATGAGAGCCAAATAATAAAAATCCATAAAAGAATATAAACTATGTAGCTTCATATATCAGAAATAAATTGAGATAAATAAAACTATGTATTTTATTATCTCTTACTTCTTATGAATCATTTAAATAATAGCTATCAAAAACACTCCTTGTAAAATCACCCAGCCTTGCAAAAACCCTTTTACAGCGGCCAGAAAAAGTATGATATCAACTTCCCCGCCCTCCGATATACACTGTAAAGAAAGAGGAAAGATTTTTGCTTGGCGGGGCGGAACGCTACCTCATCCCTAGATTTTTCCGGATTTTCAGACAGATAAATCCCATTTTTACCACATTTTCAAGATTTTTCCTCACTTTTTTACAGGTTGACATTTTTTAAATTTCTCAATTTGGTTATGGCTTGTTACTCACTATAAAAAATTAAAATTATACCAGAAAACAAATGGTTAAAATAAAAATTAAACAAAATTTTACGGTCCACGTAAGCGACGTTGGTTTTTTATGGATTAACAGCACTTTTTGTAGAATTTCGACTTTTTATTGGAACATGTTTCAACCTCTTCAGGATTTTTTACTAATAAAAATGATTTCCTTTTTTTTATTATTAAAAAAAAATTCGCACATTTTTGTTTATTTTGGACAGTCCAGGGCAGTTGTATAATGTCGCAGCCCTTCAGTAGAATTAGCCTCTTTGCAAAACGCCGCCGTTTTAATAAAACGTTGAATGACAATACGCCTGGTCGATTTCTTCCCTTTTGTAAAAACGCTGGATGTGCTGAGCCTTTTTGCTGAAATATTTTAATTTTACAAGGAGGCTAATAGCTTCTCACCGTTCTGTAAAAAAACCATATTTCTCACCCCAAGAAACGTCTAAAACCACATTTTGAGCGATTTTAAAAAATAAAAATTTCAAACGGCTTACCGTTCTGTAAAACGGCAGACGACTCCTCGCCTTTTAGATTCAGTATTTTTACAAAAAGGCTAAAATCGACAAGGCGGATTGTCATTCAACGTTTTATTCCTCAAAACGGCGGCGTTTTGCAAAAAGGCTAATTCTACAAAAGGGCTGCGACATATACAAGGTGTCCCAACTAGTGTGGACCAGCTACTTTACGGCAAAGCGTTTAGCCCCAGAAAGAAAAGTTAAACCCCCCCCCCCCTATTTTTTTTTGGAATCGACTCCATTTGGTAGATTTTGGATATGGTTTACAGGGTGGCTCAGAGAGGTGCTAATATCGTTATTAAATTGGAATCCTATGTTCTATGCTTTTAATCGATCCTAAGCAAAATTTTAAGCAACTTACTTTTACTTAGGTCATTTATTCGATTGGAGCAAGTTAGAAACTAGTTATTAGTTAACTATTAGTAAGAAATTAATAGTTAAAAACTAGTTACTAGTTAACTATTTGTTAGAAATTAATAGTTAGAAGTTAACTATTTGTTAGAAACTAGTTAGTCGTTAACTATTAGTTACTTAAAAAAATGCCGAATTTCAAAAAATGCCATAATTGCTCCTCTTTTCTTGTGTTACAAAAACTTCTAAGAATGTTTAATAATGTTTTTTTTTCTTTCTTTTTTTTTTTTTTATTGGTGGCTTTGCTTAAGCATTAGCCAAAGAATTAATAATGTTAAAGTTATCTTTAATTTAGAACACCCAAAATCGGTTTTTTTAATAGTTTTTTCTATCTAAGAGCCAGCAGCAAAGAAAAAGTTGCTTCCTCAAAAGCCGAACAAGGCGGCCTTCGCACCCGACTAGCAAAACATATCAATTAAAGAGTGAAATTTAAAATTTAAAAAATTACGTCAACTAAAGGTATAAAAGAAGAAACAAAAAACTAAATTTTATAAAAATAAAACCAAATATGCATTTTTGGATTTTGTTCTTCGTCGTTGTTCTAACTATCATGTCCGCCTTGAGAGGCGCAGAGTCGCAGAATTGCATCCCGTCTGGATACACGGTAGGTTCCTAATTTTTTTATTTTTTTAACCACTAATATCTTATTTTTAGTGTAACAACCATTACTGGTGCTGCTCGCAAAATTGCAATTATGGCGTATGTGTTTGAAAAATAACATTGAGGTTAAATTGAACGAATAAAAAAAAATCTATATCTTTTTGTTTTGTTTTTAATCCCAGTTTTCCAAAAATTCCCAAAAAACCAAATATGGTCAAAAGATGACTGTTTGAAAAGCCCAAAATATGACGTGGCAAATTAAAGAATTTTCAATATACTTAGAAAAACTGTAAATAACTTACTTTTAAGTCCAAAAGCGCCTGATTTTTCTCGCTATTTGAGGCTGAAACGGTGATCGTAAAGTACCCGTCGCAAAACTCCGCCATATTCATCGCCGTCCGTATTTCGCCCGTTTTGTTGTCCAGCGAGAAAGCCGAAATTAAGGAGACGTTTTTGTAGTTTTCCATCGCCTTTCCATTTGGCGGTGTGAAAAGGACTTTTTCTATTTTATAAACTGTCGGTTCGGCTTCTACATCTTCATCGACCGCATTTACCGTATGAAGAAGAGTCCCATGAGCAACATTCGTCCGTACACCCAGTGTCACATTATTCTTAGCAAACTTTGGCTCGTTATCGTCAATATCCTCGACTTTCACGACAACCTGAATTTCACTCAAATCCATTCTATTATAAGTCTTCCTCAAACTTTGAGGTTTTGTGCTATATTTAAAGCATTTTATTGTCAACTTGTGCTCTCCTTCAGCCTCCCTGTCTATTCTGCCAGCAACTTTCAATACAGCAGAATTATCATCTTTTCTATTCAATGTAAATAAACCATCTTCATTTCCATCTTTAAAAAAAAATTAGATTTCTTTTAAAAGAAGAAAAATAAACATACAAGTTATTAGGTAGGCTATTTTGGCATTTTCACCAACGTCAGCATCTTCAGCTTTGATTTTTCCGACTTCGGTACCTTCCGGTTGTTCTTCCTTCAAGTAAAACTTAACGGGCTCTTCATCCTTTCAAAAATAAAAATTAAAATTCTACTTCTTCATAATAAAATTTTTTTTTTTACTTACAATGGACCGTTTAAAAATGGGCTTGTTATCATCAATGTCAGTGACGCTTATTTTAAGTTGTCTTGTAGCATGCTGAGGAACAATACCGGAGTCTTGAGCGACCAAAATAATTGTGTAATCGCTCTTTTTTTCTCTGTCTAAAAGCTCTTTTGTTGTTATAAGCCCAGTAACAGCATCAATGCTGAATGCCAGCGAATCTGATTCGTCGGGCAAAAAGCTAAACCTCACTTGGCCCTCAAGTGAATTCGGATTATCCGGATCTGTAGCGGTCACTCTAAATACTGGAGATCCAATAACTGAATCCTAGAAGAAAAAGTTAATGATAACCTAAAAATAAATAATTTACTTCAGAAATATAAGCCATTTCGTTCAACGTGGGATGAATAAACATAGGGACTCCATCGTTAGAATTGACGTCGCCCACAAAAATTCTTATGTGGACATCAGAAAATAAACTCGGCTCTCCTTGATCTTGAGCCCTCACTGTAATCATGTACGGTTCCGTCCTTCCCTTTCCAGTTAAGGCCTTATTCGTCGATATTTCTCCATTCGTTTTATTTATTTTAAACAAACCTAAATCAATTTATTCATTTATTTATTTTATTTTATATTTTACCTGATGATTCTGGTTGGTGTACAATCTCATAGTGAACTCGACCATCTTCTCCTTTGTCTAAATCAGAGGCAGAAACATTTAAAACTGAAGTATCTTCGGGTACATTTTCTAAAACTACCGCTGAATATTCTTCTGAGCTAAATATCGGCTTGTTGTCATTGACATCCAAAATTTCAACAACAATCTACAATAAAATGAAAAAATGTTTAAATTAAAAAAAATTAAAATTACAGGGACGGAGCTTCTTCTTTGGTTAGCTCCTCCTTGAGGTGTGTCTGATGCTAAGGCGATGAGTTGTAGCTTTTCTTGTTTTTCTCGATCAATTGTCCCATTTCCAGAAACAGTGATTGCCCCAGAGATTGGATCAATGGTGAACAAAGAAGCGCTTTCTCCGCTTAAAGAATATTTGACATCTCCATAACCTAACGTTGTATTTTTTTCATCTCCATCGATAGCCTTGACTTCAAGAACAACAGTACCTTTTGCAGCCGATTCGTATATTTGTCCTTTATAACTCTACATAAAAGAATTATTTAAGAATGTTTTAATAATATTTATAATTACAGTTTTCTCAAATTGTGGGGTATGATCGTTGATGTCTTCAACATTAAGATGGACTTGAGCTATACTCGATTTTTTCCCATCTATTGATGTAGCTTCCACTCTAAATGATATAGTCTACAAAAAAAAGGTAAAAGAAAGTAGTTTTTAAAATTAAAAATTACCTTATCAATCATAGTTTCATAATCGATACGTTTTAAAGTGACGATGCTTCCACTACTGTCCAGACTGATTGCTGGAGGGATGGGAGGTATCAAATTGAAACGATTTATAGGGATATTGTTGGTTGGGTCGACAGCAGAAAGGGTAAAGATTGGACTTCCGACTGGCCTTTCTTCTTGGAAGTTGATGTTGATTATTGGGTCAATCGCCGACCAACCGCCCACAGTGAATTTTGGATTCTGCTCATCATAAGCTTGGATGTACAAAGTGACTTCCACTGAAAATAAATGGGAATGATTTAAAATGGGAAAAAAAATGTTTACCTTTTGTTTTCTGTTCTTCGACATTTATGGCGGCATTTATATCACGGGCGCCGACGTTTAAAATAATTACGGCTGCTTCCTGATGGCTCAGGGTGGAATTCACTTTTATCTCTCCAGTCATCGAGTTAATTCTTAAAATTGAAAATAAATAAATTTTAGACATTTCTACTTATATGGATTTTATAGTTTATTTACTTTTTTTTATTTAAAATTCATAAAACTCTTGAGGTCATCCCTCTTCAGATATCAATTATCCCACTTATGATATAGGTTATCCCACTTCTGATACCGCAAAATTTCCGAAGGACCTTATATTAACCCACTTCTGATATCGGTTATCCCATTTAAAACCCCATAAAATTCCCACTTAAACCACCACCCATTTACAATTCATAAAACTCTTGAGGTCATCCCTCTTCTGATATCAACTATCCCACTTCTGATAGGTTATCCCACTTCTGATACCGCAAAATTTTCGAAGGACCTTATATTAACCCACTTCTGATATCGGTTATCGCATTTCAGAAATCGCAAAACTACCGTAGGACCTAATACTATCCCACTTCTGATATAGGTTATCCCATTTCAGATATAGGTTATCCCACTTCTAATATAATTAACTTACATAAAAGAATGTATGAAATCGAAACTTCCTCCTTCAGGAACTGGGACGCCGGTTTTATGGATCGCTTTTATGTCTAAAATTTTGTATTCGATTTCAGCGTTTTGATCATGATCTATCGCTTTAACTGTAACAACAGTTTTTCCTTTTTCGGTCTTTTCAGAAATATGTCGGACGTAGTTTGAATCTGGGAGGAAATATGGAGATTTGTTGTTTATATCTTGTATGTTGACAGTGACTGTCGTTTGAGCGGTTTCGCGAATCGGTGAACCGCTGTCGACAGCCAAAACCGTTATGGCGTATCTCATCGTCTTTGTTACATCCGGATCTAATATAGCAGCTGGCGAAACTGTTATAACTCCAGACGTTTGGTTTATTTGGAAATTGTCGCCACCGTTGGACAATTTATAGCGAACCGATGAATCTGGACCGTCTGGATCGGTCGCTCTGACTTTGACTAAAACATCGCCTTCTTTCGCTGTTTCTGCAAGAGTCACATTATAAGGGACATCCCGAAAAACTGGCCTTTGATTCCCAGGGACTCCAACACGTACAAAAACAGGAACATCAGCATGAAATTGAGGATAACCTTTAAATAAATTATAATAAAATTAAGTTTTGAAAAAAATATTTACCATCATCAAAAGCACGGATCATAAGTTCATACTGTCCTCTTGAAGTATGACTTGAGCTTACAGGACTTAAAATCGTTATTTCTCCACTGTTTTCATTTAAAGATAAAATATCTGAGTTGCTTGTTAAAATTTTATAGGTTATTTTGCTTTCTCCATCTTTGTCAGCATCAAGAGCCCTGACGAATAGTTGGGGTTGAAAACTTGTGGCTCCTTCTCTGACTGTCCGTTGATACTGCGGCATTTCCCAGACTGGAGGGTTATCGTTTATGTCAGTGAGGCTGACTAAAAGTGCTACAGTGCTCACTCGTCCTCCCCCGTCCCGCGCCTCAAGGCTGAGAGAATACGATTTTTGTTTTTCATAATCTACCTCTGAAAATTTTAATTTTAATTTATGACTAAAGTAATATCTAAATTACTATTTGTTAGGTATAGATTTCCTTTAAAAGGATCTGTGTTGAATTTGTTGGTTCCAAACCCTCGAAGAGAATAAACGATGGCACCGAAGTCACCGCTGTCGATATCAGTCGCTGTTATGTTGGCGATATTTGTTCCAATTTGAAGGTTTTCTGGGATCGTAAAGCTGTAACTCGATTGATTGAAAATCGGCGAATTATCGTTGGCATCAAAAATGTTCACTGTCACGTCGCTTGATGATACTTCCAAAATTTCTCCCTAAAATTAATTTATAAAAAATTATTTGGGTCCGCAAAGTTTTTAGGAGGTTAACGCTTCATAAAAATGGCAGGAAAAGAGGAAAGGAAACCCAGAATAAAAAGGGTTTTTACGTTTATGCTTACGGCTAAAAAGGGCATTGATTCGTCCAATGAAAATAAGCCAACAAAATTACTAAGTTTCAAACTGAAAATATGGTCTGCTACTTTGACCGGTAAAAGGGGTTTGCTAAAAAGTTAGGCAATCAAATTTAAACAAACCTGTTTTGTTTCAACAGAAGCAGAAATTGTAATTTGAATTTGTTTTACACCAGAATCATAATCTAGGCCAGTGTTATCTTTAAGCCTAACAACGACAGGCGTTCTTCCATAAGCGACTTCTGGTTCCACGCTAAACCACTCAAGCGCTCTTCTGTCATTTGACTTCAGTTCTAAAGAATACAGAGAATTTTCTCCCAAATCTTCATCGGATACAACCATATCTAATCCTGGAAGAGGCGTCCCTAATCCTAAAAAAGCATGTTACAGCATGAAAAGATAACCTGTGATAACTAACCTATATCTTCGGAGACATTAATGTGGAAGTAAGGTCGATTAAACTTTGGTATTTGATCGTCAACATCTGTTATAACGATAGTGACTCTTTCTCTGCTGAAATCTCCAGGCAATTCGTTATTTATAAGTTCGGTGGCGACCACATAAAATGTATAGACGCCGCCATTTTGTAATACTAAAGGATGCTCTCGGTCAATCGGTATATGACTAGTGATCAGAGTATTCCTTGACATTTTAAAATATCCAAGTTCATCTCCCTCCAGAGATAATATCACACTCCTCGGCTCGCCCAAATCTCCATCTTTGGCTTTAACTTGAAGAACTTGAAAACCTGGAGATGTGTTTTCTTGAAGAGTCGCAGAATATGGTGCATTTAGGAAGACAGGAGGTTGATCTTGAACATCTTTTATGCTTATGGCGACGTTTGCCATGGCGTAAAGAGGTTTTTCTTTGTTATTATCGCTCGCTTTCAATGCCAGACTATATGATGAAAGCTGCTCGAAATCCAATGGCTTTTTTAAAATGAGGACCCCTTTATAATTTCCATCGCTTATCTGAAAAATAAGCATTAATAAAAATAAGTGATGGGAAGAAAAATTACTTTTTCTGTATTTATGGTAAATGTATCACAGCCTCCAGAAACACAGGAAAGCGTTATTTCTGAATTCTGAGCAGCATCAGCATCAACGATGGTTATATTTGAAAAAATTTCACTCCCAGGTTTGGTATTTTCCATTAAAACGACTGAGTATGGTCGCCCGAGAAATTCTGGGGTGTTGTCGTTTACGTCTAAAACTGGGATTTCTCGGCGTAAAGAGACTGTATTTGGTTCAGCGCCTCCCACAGATTCATCTAAAAAAAATATTATTTTGAATTTTTTTAAAAGCTGTATGCTTACCGGTGATGCTTATGATGACTTCTAAAATGTCTTCGGTTTCTCGGTCGAGCGGTTTGACCAACGAGACGATTCCGGAGGAACGGTCGACTTCGAAATGTTGACCGCTGATCGAGTAGTGGACTGGTGAGCCTTCTGGATCCTGCCCACGTAAGCGATAAACTGGAGCTCCTACTTGACTGTCTTCAGGTAAAGAAAAGCGACTCATGTCTCCACCTGGAAGAAACTGCGGCGCTCGGTTCACAGCGGATTCGACCGTCGCCAACAGCCAAAATAACCCGCTGATGGCCGCTATCCACATCGTTCTAAAATCAAAAGTTATAAATAAAACAACAAAAATCACACAATTGACAAAAAATGTTAGACTTAGTTCACTTACTACCAACAGAGCTCAGTCACAGAGAAACCGTCATAACCTTTTTATAACCTAATGAAGGTATCTGTGCTTTCATTGGCTATCATGAAGATTTGCAACAAAAATAATCTTTGAAGGCAAAATTATTTTTAGATTTTGACCTTTGAACGTTCAAAATGCCACAGGTTCTCATTAATTTTTTTAAAAATAATTTAAACCGCAAATTGGTCTAAACCAACGGAGGTGATTGTTCTTGCAGATGGTTAAGCAGTTAATTAAATAAAAGATTTAGGTCATGTTTATTCAGAAACTAGGTAAAAGAAGACTCTCATCCACATTCTGACATTTTCAATCATTTAATCTCTCAAAGAGAAGTTTGACCAAAAAATCTATGTTAGACTTAGTTCACTTTATTACCAACAGAGCTCACAGTCACAGAGAAACCATATCCTTTTTATAACCTCATGAAGGTCTCTGTGCTTTCATTGGCTAGTAATACCCTAAATGTACAGTTCTTGGGTCTGCCAGGGCCCTGGAAAATTGATTAAATATTGATCTGAATATCCCCCCATTTATGAGAAAGTTTGCAGGGCTTTTTCCGTCTTTTTCCGAATTTCTTTTAGTGGTCAATATTTTTAATTAAAACGAAAAAAAAAAAAAAAAGCATGTTAGGCAACCGAAGAAAATCAATTATTCAGCCAGTAAAGAACGGATCTATGGCTCGAAGGGATTTATGCAAATAACGAAAAATAATCGCCTGAGGTGAATTAATAAAGAAGTCAAAGACCCTTCTCATATTGGCTCATTCTTTTCCTTTAATGACGCCTATCACATCTACGCCTTCTGAATAACAAAAAGGAAGATCCGAAGATTTGTCAAAGCTCGCAGCATCCGAATTAAGGAAATAAGAACGTGAAAGTTGCCACGTAACGGAGATGGAGTTCACAGTTACCTAACTATCCCGACCCCCTTCAACGCTTACCTACTCGACGTTTTTTATTAACCGGCTGCGGTTTTATCTTAACTACTTTTAATTCTGTTTGATAGTTGGACTTTAATTAAGACATTCTTCAGGCAACAAACCCAAAAAATCGCTTCTAAAGATGGTGAATAAGAAAGTGGAGGACAATTACCCAAAACTCCATGAGAAGGGTGTTAAGCGTTCAAAAAAACTCGAAAAAATGGGTGTTTTTACGCCTAAAAATCGAGGAAAACTATCCTAAACGCAATAAAAAGATATTAAACGGCCGAAAATCTAATAAAACGGGTTAACACCTAGGAAAAAATGCAAAACTCGTTAAAAAAGGTGTTAAACACTAAAACTCCCGGTAAACGGGTGTTTTGACACCAAAAACCAAGGCGAACAAATATCTAAAACAGGCATAAAACGATATGAAAAAACGGGTGTTTTTACGCCTAAAAATCGAGGAAAACTATCCTAAACGCAATAAAAGATGTTAAACGCCCGAAAATCTAATAAACGGGTTACCACTTAGGAAAAAAATGCAAAACTCGTTAAAAAAGGTGTTAAACACTAAAACTCCCGGTAAACGGGTGTTTTGACACCAAAAACCAAGGAGAACAAATATCCAAACAGGCATAAAACGATGTTAAAACTCGAAAAAACGGGTGTTTTTACGCCAAAAAATCGAGGAAAACGATCCTTAAACGCAATGAGGATGTTAAACGCCCAAATACCCGATAAAACAGGCGAGGGTGGAGGAAAGCGTCCCAAACCTGATAAAAAAGATGTTGAAAGCCCGAAAATCTAATAAAACAGGTTAACATATACCTAAACTAGGAAAAAAATCCAAAACGAGATGTTAAACGCTAAAACTCCCGGTAATCGGGTGTTTTGACACCAAAAACCAAGGAGAACAAGTATCCAAAACATGCTTAAACAATGTTAAACGCCTGAACATCTAATAAAACGAGGTTTTCTGGACTATAAACCTAGGAAAATAATTCGAAACTCGTTAAAAAGGATGTTAAGCACTTAAAAAACCCGAAACGAGTGTTTTTACACCGAAAGTCAAGGCTTCTTCTAAACCACACTTAAGGCGTTTTTCGGCAAACAAACACATTTTTGTCTGGAGTTTTAGGGCGCTTTTTCTCAGGTTTCAGGCCTTAAAAATCTCAAGCTTCGCCGACAGCCAAGAGACTCTTTCTAAACCCATTTTTAGGCGTTTTTCGGTGAACAAAACACATTTTTTCAGGATTTTTTGGGCGTTTTCCTAGGTTTTAGGCCTATAAACCTAGGAAAATATTTCGAAACTGGTTTGGAAGGATGTTAAACGCTTAAAAAAAACCGGAGAAATGGGCGTTTTACACCGAAAATCGAGGCAAAAGACGCTAAAAAAGATGTTGAACGCCCGATCATTCGATATACCGTGTTTCTAGACCCGAAAATCGAGAAAAACGTCATGAAACCCATTAAATAGGGTTTTAAGAGCGAGACTTTTCCCTCAAAGCGGGACACTCGTCTATCCCAATCGAGACTGCGAGGAAACGGGACATAACCCGGGACTGACCCGCGTGACGTAACCGATTTGAGGTCTTACGGTCGCTCCATTCATAAAATCGAGTCATTTTACAACTCGATGTTAATTTAGAATCAGAAAAAAAAGGAAGAAAAAAAAAAGATTTGGGTCGTTTAGACGTCTAAAAAGAGAGAGAGCAAATAACGGGATGGAGGTCTCACAGCATTCTTCGTGGAGACAAAAAAGCTTTTTATATCATTTTCTCTCATGTCCATATAGAAGTTTCCGGACCGGACATGCCAAAAAAAAGAACCGAAATTTTTTTAGGACCCCCACACCAGAAAATCAGGAAATTGTGGGAAAGAAATTACTAGAAAAGCGATGATTAATTAAGGCTTATGGAAAAAAGAGAAAACAATAAAAAGTGAACATGTGATTACTTGAAAGGTTCTTTGACAGATTCACTTTCATTTCCTGTACTTTATCTATCATATCCTAAAATGGCGTTTCATAAAAATTGAGGGTACCATAAAATCGTTCAATTTAAAAGTCCTAGAACCAGAAAACTAAAATATTTAAGTGAAATAAAATGAAACAAAATTTCACGGTCCGCGAGGTAAAAGAATAAAGAAGACGGAGTAAATACCGCACCGAAACCAGTAAGTTTTATTTTTATATGACTTCATACTTATTAAAATAAATTTTTCAGGAAGAGTGTTGCTCACCAGGAATGCGCAGCTAAATTAATCGAAATATGAAAAAATAAAATAAATGAGCCCATTATGGACTCCGTCAGATTAAAAATTTTCAAGCAGTTACCAAGATAGAGAGAAAATTCGATGTTTTGAGGGAAAAAAAATTACTTTCTAAATCCTTGGTATTATCGTACCTAGTATCAACTTACAATCTTATTTTACATTTCCTTATTTGGGGGAAAAAAAAGAAAGAAAAAATCTTTTGAAAAACGATATTATTGAAGTCGATCTTTAGCCAGTCATGGCCAAATTTATGCAGTGAAGAGTGGGCGTCAAGGATTCGCGTTTTACAAAAGAAGGCGAGAAAGGAAGATATTGAAAAAAACAAAAAAACAACCTTTTGCCCTTTTGGGATCAAGATAATTATTTTAGAATGAGAAAAATACGTGTTGGTATCAGTGTAGTACAATACGAAACAAAAGATTCGCGGTTAGTTTAATTTAAAGTCAAGGTTAACTAATGGAGTTTCGAGAGGGAAAACGTCATGGAAAAGTAGTTTTCCGCCTTTTTAAGTCACATTTAAAAATCGTGACTGATTTTTTTTTTCGCGTGCTCGAAGTTTTTGGGCTAAAAATAATTTTCGTTATGCAAGAAAATGGCGTGCATACATTCTAAAGATGTGTTACGAAAACTTTCAAAATATCGGCACGAATCACGATTTTGAAATTAACGAAGCTTGAGGATAAAAAACCGTTCAGGAAATGATTCGATGATTGAACGAAACTTATCGCGATTAAAAAAAGGAAGTTAAAGTAGAGCGAAACGTAAAAAAAAATTTTTGTTAAGTCTGCATTTCATCTCCGGCCAAAAGACTCCTCTTTGACTAAATTTTAAGGCGTTTTTCGGCAAACAAAGCAAGTTTTTTTCAGGACTTTTTGTGCGTTTTCCTCAGTTTGCAGGCATTCAAATCCTTGAGCTTCGCCGACAGCCAAGAGATTCCTTCTAAACTCATTTTTAAGGCGTTTTTCGGCAACGAAACACTTTTTTTTTTGGGATTTTTTGGGCATTTTCCTGAGGTTTCAGGCATTCAAATTCTCAAACTTCGCCGACAGCTAAGAGACTCCTTCTAAACTCATTTTTAAGGCGTTTTTCGGCAAACAAAAAACATTTTTCAGGACTTTTTGTGCGTTTTCCTCAGTTTGCAGGCATTCAAATCCTTGAGCTTCGCCGACAGCCAAGAGATTCCTTCTAAACTCATTTTTAAGGTTTTTTCGGCAAACGAAACACTTTTTTTTTTGGGATTTTTTGGGCATTTTCCTGAGGTTTAGGCATTCAAATTCTCAAGCTTCGCCGACAGCCAAGAGACTCCTTCTGAACCCATTTTTAAGGCGTTTTTCGTTAAACAAACACATTTTTTCAGGACTTTTTGTGCGTTTTCCTCAGTTTGCAGGCCTTAAAAATCTCAAGCTTCGCCGACAGCCTAGAGACTCCTTCTAAATCCATTTTAAGGCGTTTATCGGCATACAAATCCACTTTCCCCATTTTTTGGGCCGATTGACCGAATATGTAAACATTTTCTCTCCTTCTTCTTTTGTTATTAGACTTTTTTTCGGGAAAAAACTGTGTCAGGAGTGTGTAAGAAAAGCGGTACTCTCTGAGAAATGGAACAACCGGTGGGACTTATACTTTTTGAATAATTATTCCTAATTAAGTAAAAAATAAAAAAAAAAAAAATAGTGTCCCTCATGTAGGTCATAAGTGCATTTTAAGCAAAATATTGGTACAGAGATGGCACCTACAAAAATTTCCTCAAATTAGCGAAATTCAATGATTTTATTCCCTACTATCGAAATAGAAAAACGGGAGTTAGCTGACAAAAATACAACCTACACCTTGGCGTAAGAAGCCAAATTTTGCTCTCAGGGTTGCCAACGGCCATACCACGAATACACCGGTTCTCGTCCGATCA